>JAECUM010011583.1:0-29538 GCA_016617855.1 Megalonaias nervosa | reverse complement strand
TGACAATATGCAAGATTGCAGGACAATAACAACAACACAAAAAATGGAAAAAACTACAAATGAGATGGCATGATATTAGACTAGAGTGCCTATGTAGAATTAAAGTTTTCTTCTGTAAGGAAACAGCTCACGGCTGCGATTCATTATAAATTGTGATTCTTGGTATGCAGCTATTTGCAAAATTGATATAATTACATAAGTCGAGCTCTAAAACAAAATAACCGTTTCCATAATGAGGCGATGCGGTCATTTACAAAATAACACGATCGAATCTCTCCGCGTGGATAATTGAAACAATGCAAAAATATTGTCACAGCATATAGATATTGTAATAAATTTTGGAGTATGCACATTTGTTTATAGCTCTCCATTTTAAAGATTTCTTTGATTTTTGTGATTACTTGTTTGATTATGGAAAGACGGTGCTGCGGAAATAGTAATCAGACCGAAATAATTAGCCAATTACTAGGGGCAAACGTCACAAAGTGAAGTGTTAGTGAGTAACCATGATGACATGGTTAACTTTTGGTGAATTCAGATCAGAGCTTCATGAGTGTCCTGGAGCTCAGTAGTCCCTATTAAAATCTAATTGTGCGAATTGATTGTGTGACTCCAGGTGCAATATTTATGATTGGAGACTGATAAATTATATAATGAAATAATGTTGCTATAGGTATCAAATTTCCGTATGACCAAGTTAGCGTGTGTCCAGAGTGTTCTACTCCGATTCAAAACATCCTCCTAACTGGACACGTTTGCAGAAATTACATGGCCAAGATATGTGAATTTCATAAACAGTGTAAAATATCCCCATACAAAATATATGTATATACAATTTCACGTGACTTTCACATGAATTTGCAAGACACATGCATTCAATTGTATGTATTAAACATCACACGTAACTGTAGGGATAAAAGCTCAGAATAATAAAAGCCAATTAAAATTGAAGCAAATAAACAACACATACCGAAGAGGAACTAAAACTTTTCAGCCATTTGTATATATTAAACATCACACGTAGCTATGGGGAAAAAGGCTCTGACTAGTTAAAGGCAATTAAACTGAAGCAAATAAACAGCATATACCGAAGAGGAGCCAACGCTTTTCAGCCAATGTAAAAAGCATCCCAGACATTTTGGCAGGCGTAAATTTAGCTTGAAGGAAAGACTATTTGCGCTCTACACATTACATTTAATGTCATTCCCACTTTTGGTAAATTTCATAAAATTATTAAAAGAGGCATCAAAGTTCATAAAAATGCTCTTTTACCATAACTGACTGTTTTTGAGTTTGGTATTTCTTCCGTATTTATGTATCTGGAGAATATTTAGAGTCTTTGTGTTAAGGATCACGCAAGCAATTAGAGCTAATGACATTTTAAATTTTATAGATCTCAATAGCTAAATGTATCAACATGTTAACATGCAGAGTACATGAGTTTGCTTTTGTTAACAGTACCTCATATGCACTATTTTTGTCTTGATCTACAAATCTGAATGCCCTGAAATTGAGCTTTTCGAGCTTGTTAGTGTTAGTTGGACCACAGAGTTATCATACCACAGAATTAAAATAATATTTGGGATAATAAAATACATACTACGTGGCTTTTCTATTCGCTAATGTTAGATAATGCCAGATAATGTCCCCTAAAGTCAGATAATGTCCAGTCCGTTTCGTACTTTCAGTTGTTTTGAAGTTTTCTTGCAGATCACTGATAAATATTTGTCAAAAAATAAATAGTCAATTTTGACCCATAGAAGATATGCAGATTATTCACCTGTAATCACGGCATCTCCAAAAGCAGAAGATGGTTTCTGAAAAAAATGTTTTCCTTCGCACCGTATGGCTCTGGAACTTATCGGGATTAGGCCTCATGTGGTTATAATAAAACCATGTGACCAGCAGTATACTTTCACTTTCAAGATCCGATCTAAGAAATTGAAATTGCGCATGTAAGGCAATATATTATAATTTGCATAATTACAGAGTGTAGTTTTCTTGGTAAAATTTGACTGTTATTAATACATATGTTAAATATGGATGGGCGATATTGTGGTACACCCTCTTATCCTAATATACCTCAAAACAGAACCCTCAATATACCAAACTCTTCCCCAAGACCGAATTTATTTTGTAGTCCCGATGTTTTCATAATTTCAATTTTATGTTACCTCCTCCCCCATAAAACAAAACTCAGTTAAAACGTGCAAATGTATTTAGCTGCTAAATTCTGACACACGCTGGAACAAATTAATTATGGATGGCTAGTAAAATAATAGATCGACTTGTCTGTGAGACAAGAACCCAGAAGATCTCCCTAAAGCACGCAATGTTAAAACAATACTTGACACACATGCAGACTCAAGTAAGGGCTTAAAACTGGCTAACCTAGTGGCCTTGACCATAACAAATAGCCAGCGTTTAAGGGGAATAATTAATAACTTAATGCTTGGAGCTAAGCAATTGGAGAAATATTATGCTTATCTGCTTAACATCTAAGTGTGATTGATGCAATTCATTTGCATACATGATCACTAGAACATTTTTTAAATTGAATATCAAGATCTTATTTCCCAAGCACATGGTCCAGCTTGTCATGCTTTGCAGAAGGAGACAAAGCAGTACTCTAAGCCAGAGTCGCTCAATTTCGCTTTTGAACTGTGAAGATTATGAATTATACGGAGTATTTAAACACTAGGGAATCTCGTTAATACTTCTACTGAACTTCTCATAAAGTGATAAAGTAGTTGATTCCTTAAACGTTTCTCGTGACGAGGACTGCATTTCTACGTGGAACAACTGTATTTATTCCTGTAACAGGATGTGATTTTCGGAAGGAACATATGATGTTCAGCTAATTGGTTAATAAATAAGTGTATTAAAAAATATCAACAGCGTTCTTTATTTTGTGGGTATGTGAAAAGATTGCTAGTAGCTTCTCGTGGGTTGGAAGTTGTTCCAGTGTTCTTCCTCCATCAAGTACACCGGCCGCCACGAATAGCCAGCCTATCGTGTACAGAAAAATGGCACTAAACCCTATAAAATCAAAAGCCATAATTCTCAATCCTGTCCATGCACAGATCGAGAATGCGCTATTAGCTTAGAAGTTTATAAGTTCTGCTGAGTGTACTTGAACACGAGCAGTTTCTTTACTGAGCTGGTGCAGTATTTCATGATAATAATACAATTTGTGATCAGAGAAAGGAGAATT
Organism: Megalonaias nervosa; assembly: GCA_016617855.1. Classification (NCBI taxonomy): domain Eukaryota; kingdom Metazoa; phylum Mollusca; class Bivalvia; order Unionida; family Unionidae; genus Megalonaias; species Megalonaias nervosa. Next base: position 26,324 of record JAECUM010011583.1, on the reverse strand, counting down.
ATGTATTTGTCCTTGTCGTTGCTTTGTTACAAAATAGATCAGAGACAAGCGTAGTGATAAACATCGTCGCCATTACTTTAAAAGACTGATTAACGAATTCAGTTATAGTTCAACAGACATCTTCATCGTTTTGGCACACAATATAAACGAGTAATGAAAAAAATGACATATGAATTAATGCAGAGATAAAGAATCGATCCAGAAAAAAAAGGGTTTCGGTTATGATATCAGTAAATGGAATGTGATGCTGTTAAAGAGATCGTTTGTAAATAAATGCATTTTAGCAAACTCAGAGTTTCTTGTGATACTTGAAGTGAGATGGGGAATCCCAATTTAGAGTTATAGGTTCTCAATCAACAGCCTTGAATCTACATTAGTCATAAGTTGTTCTTCCTGGTTCATGTTATATACAGATCAAACGAAGAGTCAGCTTGTATATGGTGCAGAGTAGGTATCGATGTTTAGGTATTCAATGACTTTCATGTTTGTTTCAAAAACTTTCCACAATCATGGTCCAAAAAACAAAGTAGGGGGCAGCTGTGTAGCTCAGCTGGTAAAGCGTCGTACAAGTAAACCAAGGGCCGTGGATTCGATACCAGCTTAGTTCAGCCCGTAAATAAATACACAAATAAAACAGAGTAAATCATACTATGACCCAGTGGTGGTTAGTGTTTGCTATGTTTAGTGTTTGTGCTACGCGTGTCATTGGTGTCAATAGCTTAGTGATTAGCATAACGAACTGAGCCTAAGGTTCGCCTCCAGCCCTCCTTATCAGTAACAATCCTAGTAGATATGTTTGATGCTTTAGTTCTTGTTAAAACCTGCTAGCAAGCTAGAAAATAAACAAGTCCCAAGTCGCGGTTCCACGCATTATCCGTCAAGTATGTTGATGTAGGAAGTTGTTTCCATATCTTGTTTGTAATTTCTGGTGAGGCTGAGAATTGCTATATTTTATATCAACGCTTCGAATGAGATTGAAGTGACCTCAGAAAAAATATAACGTTTTATAAATATTATGTAATCATTCAATGTTCCAATTTTTCTATAAAAAAAAAAGCTTCATATAAACCTTTAATCGGAATTAACTCCCTTTCTGCGCCATCTGGTGATACTTGACAAAGATATTAAGGGATATAAAATATTAATCATGTTCGTTCGTATAAAATGATTGTTCTGGAATAATTCTGAAGCACTTCACATAATTACTTGTTATCTTGTCTATATGACAAGGCATCTAGTTCGTTCTCTTAAAGAAAACCCAGTGCATATCCGCGCAGGTTACATTTTAGTCGTAACAGTTTCATCACGGTATCCCGATTCTTTATTGTTATCGAACTGGAAAACCATGACTTAAGGTGAAGCATGTGTTTTCTGTCACAGTCACCAGAACGCAACCTACAAAGCTCACCGAAACTCACCTATACCTAAATCATATAGCATCTACTCCGATGTCATATGATTCAGGTATAGATGATTTTTCGGTACATATGTAAAGCTGATAGTGGCACTACTTCAAGAAACCAAGGTTTCTCTTAAGCGAAAACATCAGGTAGCTTATGTGAAGAACTTTGAAGACTTCGTTCAAGATTCAAACGAATCTAATTTCATATGCTGCACGGTGAAGACTTTGAAGTTCTTTCACCCACTGGGGATAAATATGTAAAATTAAACCCCACATTCAAAAATTGTAGCCAAAGGTTTAAGTCTGGACATTTAAAAATTATTCTATTGGTCAAACATGATTTGAAAAGAAATTTCATCCATTCATATTGTAGGATTCTAGACTTAATGTTAGGCTCAGTCTTAAAGTCCTCAAAGTGAATTTCAGGTGGGCTAGCAATGAATTTGGTGTGTGTGTGTGTGCTTGCGTGCTTGCGCGCGCGCGTGTGCGTGTGTGAATTCTCAATGTGGATTGAAAGTCAAATAAAAAATAAGACTAAAAATCCACCGCAATTAGAAACATTATTTTTAAAATCCATTTTTACATAACATGCACATCTACGAGAAAAAGTAGCAGATTAATAGAAGTTTTATAAGTTTTTGACTTTACATACTACTTGGTTTGGATTTCACCAATGATGACGAGATTGAACTTTAACTTAAGTCTGGATTCTATCAAGTTGATTGGATGAGATTTAAGTCTGACATACGTTTGATCAATTAAATCTCTACAGTCCGAATTTGTACTTTTACACATGTTGGTGAAAATGCGGTTTGGTTCTAGGTAAATTCCAGGTGGAAACGCCTTCCTCTAGTACCTTTAAATATTTTTGTACATGTTGACGGCATCTCCTTTCCTTCTATATCCCTGCATTAATTTGCCACTGTAGCATTAATTGTACAAAATACTCCTTACCGTGATCATAATGCTATACATAGTGATAAGACAAAGTCGGATTTAGATGTATGTAGAGTTTATAACAAAATCCTTACCTGGTCAGTATTCCATTGAATCCAACGAATTCTTTGTCATTGTTGAATACGAAGAATGTTAACTTTACATTTTGCGTAGACGTCAGGAAACAAACGAATCTAATTTCATATGCTGCACGGTGATTGAAGAATGTCAACATATCTCCAGCGCTAACAGGTTTCCATGGTAACAGCTGATGGCATGATCTGTCACAGGTGATCAAGAGCCGCCTGTCTTTAGTGCCGCCTTTAACATGCTCGTGCTCATTGTGATCGTATGAAATATTTATGCAAAGCATTTCACGCAAGTTTATAGGTGGTAAAAATCGATTTGTCTTCCAACATAATTTACACGGAATCAGGAAAGAGCAAATCATCTTTCTCAACAGTGGTCCAGATAAAAGAGTAGGAATTGAAAAATAGATTAAGTTCATTTACACATGCAAAAATACACAAATACCTTTTAACCCTAGATTTCTGTGTGAATTTTATTTGTTTTGCTGTTGTGAGTAGGTGTCGTATTATGTTGAATCGCATTTCACAAATTTGATCACCAGTTTGATCAAGGGCTAAATGTGCAATTTGATATGGTTAAAGTGACTCGTTATACGTCCTTCACAGAACGCGACAGACTTTAGATTTTATTGATCGTATGAATTATGAATATGGATTACATTAAACGAAAATGTGTAAATCGAAGTTGTTCATTTTTTTTTACATTGTTACGAAAAGAAAAAACAACAACAAAACAAACATAAACAACAATAACAGCAAACAAACAAATAATGTGTTACCATCATTTACAACTGAAAATGTAAACTTATTTGCACACATTTATAGTACTGATTGCTTGATGTACTTATTGATTGATTGACGAACTTTATTTCATCCTTGGGAGAGTAGAACATGCACACAGTCGCGTGTCAAGCGTAAGACTGGCACATACAGATTATCAGTACAGTAACTTGACCTAGGTGCTTATCTTTTCTCGAGTTGATAGACGGAGATGGGATCTCGCGAGACCCGTAGAATCGAACGTGATCTGATGTCTTTCTGCCATTAAACGAGACGTGACGAGACGTGATACAAGCATGTAGGTCAGTTTACTGTTCTGATGATGTGTTGTTCATTATATACACTAATTAGTTATTTCATTATAAAAAAAAAAAACAACAACTTTTATTTATGTTGTTGTCATTTACTTTAATACCATACATCTACTTACATTGTATATTGTATCTAAATATTGTCAGGTGACGTCATCCTTGACAGCGAAGAATCTAAATCTGTATCCAATGCAAAACTGACACAAGGTTTTATATCCTTCTCTTGGAAAAGTAGCCTTTATCACGAGGTGTATAATGATAGGTATATAATACATAAGATACACGGTTTTATCACATACCCATTGAACCTTATATGGCTGATCTGACGTATGATACAGATGTTCAGTCTGATTCCGTATCACACACATAAAATTTCCACATCTTACACCCAGCCAGGAACTACTTTTACAAGTTGAAATATTCAGTGAGTCCATTTATAAAATATCAAAATGATTTATTGCAATATATTTAAAATTTTCAAATACATCACGTTAGTAATTTTAAGAAATACAATCATATTTGATGAAAATTGCTGTTGCGACAAGCAGTGCATGTGCATTTCAAGGTATCTAGGCATAGAGTTAACTGAGGTAGACAATAATATTTTGGACAGAATGTTTGACGCTAAGTTCCCAGATGAAGTTGGTGTGCAAAGTGACATCAACTGAGAGAGAGAGAGAGAGAGAGAGAGAGAGAGAGAGAGAGAGAGAGAGAGATCAGTGCCGATGCAAACTTTTCTTGAAATTTGTAAAGATCCAGACAAACTAAGAAAAACTCAATAAGTTATGTCCAGTTTCAAGGCATGGTTAGGAATGCCCCGGCGTTCGGAGAACTTTACTCAATGTTTAATTCCCAAGAGATATTCCACATCATGAATCATCTAAAATGCGAAACTTACCCAAAATCTATTTCACCTTCAGAGTTTCAAAAATATGGTCTGCGGAAGTCTATTTTTTAAGGAGCAAGCTGCAGCGGAGGGATTTACAATTTGTGTAGTATTATTACTGAGGAATTGAATTTGTTTATTAACTCTGAGAATAAAACTGACAAACATTTACAAAATAAAGGTAAACGTATCCAGAGAGCAACAGCTGTTTTAATAGTGACGCAAATTAAGAAGAATTATATCTTGTTGCAATGCTGTTGATACCTTTTCATCACTGGGGGACATGGAGGGAAGTGTAGGTTTGTTTACATTTTAAATTCTTTTGACTGTTTAATTAGAAAATAAAGAGAAGAAAAAGAACAACATTGTTTGGATTTTTTTGTGTGCTAAAATATATAAAAATGAATATTACAAATCTAGTTCGCCTGTTAGGAACAGAGCGAATTTTCGATTTCTTAAAATATATGCTTACATTATTACTTCCAGTTTAAATCATCAACCATTTATAGTATTAAATGAAACAATCAAAATTAGAGAATTTGCAAGTATTGTAAATTAATCAGCTTTGCGTGTACAAATGAATGTACTGAATTACTTTTAGTCTTTGACATTTTCCCTGAAATGTGCTTGGAAGTAGAGTGTCTATTCAGTAAATAGAGTGTAAGAAAATGGGTCAGTTACTGGTCCCAGACCTATGTTCCATTTGAGAAGTAAGGAAAAAAATCCACTTTACTGTTACTGCAGTTTAAATCCAACCACATGTCCCATACAAAATTTGTGAAAAGTCAAAGCTAAAGAATAAATCCGATATCTACAATGCAGACCGACCAATGACAGAACTGCATAGTATATATCTAGGAATAACCCCGGTTTCGTATGTCGCATCGGGATTTTTCAAGGGTTAAAAACTGTCTTTCGTAAAACGCCAAATGCCTAATTCATTTTTAAAAGTATATATTAAAAGAGTCAAAAGAATGAGTGAATAAAAAGGAGATATATAATAAATACAAAACCACAAGTGTTTTGTTTTGAGTCGAGGAAAGAACTCGTTTGATAAGGCGTAAGCACATACGTCTCGGTCTGACGGCATTGACATGTTCCTACACCGTATCAAACTTACTCTTTTCGCCCGCTCGGAACAAAACACACATATAGTTTTGTCTATTCATATCAGCCTTGGGAAAATTAACTTTTATAATGAGTTGAATAAGGATGGGTACATAATACGTATGATTTAGACCAGATTTTTTATTGAAAGTAGCCCGTATCATGAGTGGTACAGTGATACTACGTCTGATACAAAGTTTACGGTCAGCTTTATTGAAAAGTAGCCCGTATCATGAGTTGTATTGGGGTAATACGTCTGAAACAAGGTTTACGGTCACCATTATTGAACGTAGCCCGTATCATGACTTGTATGATGATAACACGTCTGATACAGGGTTTAAGATCAGTTTTATTGAAAGTAGCCCGTATCGTGAGTGGTATTGTGATAATACGTCTGATACAAGGTTTACGGTCAGCCTTATTGAAAAGTAGTCAGGTGCCATTTGCAGCGTTGATATGCTACTTACTAATAGAACACCACCTGCTACAACTACCAACCATTTCTTACCAAATATCGCAGAGCCGTTTGATAGTAGCAGACCTTATTGATTCGGACCCTCCTAAACAATGCTACAGAAGAATATACGAACCACCTTCGCATATGACCGTCACCAACCCGCTACAAGCAGAATCCCCTTGCCGTTTTCAGGGCTAAAATGAACAGATCAACTGCCAACGGGGTTTTAATTTGGCCAGATAAATTTGACTGAAGAAACACTTTTCGATTCAATCATTGTTTTTAGAAAAATAAAAAGAAATTATCCTTTCGACCACCTGTCAAAAATATTGTTACATATTATGTGTTCCTAAGATCACCAAAATAATCAAGAGTTGCCCTAATTCAACATTAATTCTTTTTAGGAAAGTCAAAAGTACACTAAGCGAAATTCCTAGAAATAAGTACAGTAAGAAAATTTGAAACTGTATAGCTTGACTCGAATTACATGTATGGCTTACATAAAATTGTTGTTAGGGACAGCACGAATTAGTTAACTGGGCAGAATTTGATTAATAGTGAGTCTATAGCGTTTCAGCAGGATTCCGCTGCTGCTCTTCGACCGGGCCTTCCCGCCTTTTCCGCTTCCGGGATCAGATCACAATTATTAATTCCAGTTCGATTCTCACGAATGTAGTCCGAGTCTATTTATAGAGCAATTTTTCCTGTCTCCGTTGGGTGGTGATACAATAGTTAGATTTAGGCATTCTTGGTGTTGATTTAATGGTAATTGTTTATTCTTTAGAATTTGAGCATTGTAGTGTGGTTGTCTGTGTCTATTCGGGCGACAGTGCACAGTGAATAATGAGGCATTGATGAAGATCCAGTAGTGAATCTGTGTGACTCAATGTACGGTGCTTTGCTTATAGTCCAGCCTCACAAAAAATGCCGGATCACCTATGACAAGAATTTCATTGTGAGTTCACCTTTGAAGGTACTTTAGAATAAGACATGATTTATTATCATTTGGACACAATGGAAAGTTCAGAACTGAGAAACAAATGTAGAGAATATATAGTAAAATTAATTGTGATCTGATTCCAATTAAGCAGTGTGCAGTACACGCAATTAAAGCGTCAGATAGATGTCTTAATTAGTACCACCGCTATCCTTCCGCCTACAGTTGAAGTAATATATAATCCGCTTACATACCAGTGTCGTTCTCGCAGGGGCAAGGCTAGTCGATGAATCAAAACTACCTCCAGTCTGTGTTGATTCTGATGGACGATATGTGGGTCGGCTGTCACATGCTTATTAAAATGTGCAACTTTACTGCATGCAAATCTTTCCTGAACACACCTGCATACATTTTAGACACTTACCGTTATTTGAAATAGCCATATCTAGCGCGAAATTTAAAATGGTTACTGGACAGAGGGTTGTCATTCCACGTGGATATACAAGTCGCCCAACATAGGATTTCATCCGGAAGTAGGATGTACATAACCCCAAAAACACGTTTAAGCTGACGGTAGTTCAAATACCCCGAGAAATACCGGTAAGTATATAAATTTTACACCAATGTGTGCAGACAAATAGTGCCTGAAAATTTTGCAGATTTTAATGATTATGGAATATCAGCCCCTCAACCTCTAGTCAATATCATTATAGGTGTTGGGGTAATTATCGGAATAAAGCAAGGCCAGTTTGGGTAATATTTGAGAGGATATTAGTCTGATTACGCAAATGCCTATGTACATCTTGTTGTGACCTAATTTCTACAACGAAATATCAACTTGTATACGCTCTCTCTTTCTCTCCCTCTCATTATCATAGTAATTTGTACATTTGTATCACACATTGAAATGAACACAGATGTTCTGATTTGTTAACACTGAAGAACACCACAGCAGCATATTATATATTTGAAATGTTTTGATATATTAGATATGATATATGCTTTTCTTATTTTAAGACAATTATTTTCGGCAGCTATCAAAGAACAAAGCACTATCTTGCTCGACGAATCATACAGTAAATCAGTTTTAACAGTAAATGGAAGACGACACAAGTTGTGAGCATAGTATGGATATAATCAAGTCATGTTGACTATATTATTTTGCGTTTATGTTTTGGGGATGGGATGGGGTGGGGTTGAACATCAAATTTCAGTACATGATTGGTTATACAAGGCGGCTACTATATTTGGTATGAGGAAGAACCCGTTAAGACCCTGGGAAGAACCAACGACCCACGGGAAGCTGGCAAGCTTTTTCAATTACGTTGATCAAGCCGAGCTTCGAACTCACGCAGACTTGCGAGTTATCTGCAAAGGCGAACGCCTTAGACCACTCGGCCACCCGGGGACCCTAAGTTTATCAGTCAGAGATTGAGAGTTAGGCTTGGAATAGAGAGCTTCGAAGTTACTGATCTTGTCTCATTTATAGCATGATAACAACAATCTGATTAAAATCAGATCTCCACTGTCCTACCTGAAGATCTGACAACGACTGCTTAGGGGTCATGTTCTTGATGGCCTATGTTATTACCATAATCGCCAATTGTATCGACCAATCAGATCATGTGTTATACCTTCACGTTTGGGTTACTGAGTAAGTTGGCCGAAGTGCATCAATGTGTGCTGAACGATTTGATTCACCTTAAAATTTCTGAAAGCTGCATTTGCATTGGCTAATTCAAACTTCACCAGAAAATGACCCCTAAGCGGTTGCTATCAGATCTTCACGAAGAACAGTGGAGATTTGATTTTAATCAGATTGGACAGACAGGGTCTGATGTCAGAAAGTGATCATAGAGGTTATATGAGGAACTTTTGTCACTCGGTATGATTTTTTTTTTTCTCATTCTGGTAATTGTTTTGTTTTTTATCAATATTGTCATAGACTCAGGATTAACCAGCTGTGCACCATAATGGGGTTGGGGTGGATATTTACTACTGCATGTGAAATCTCCATATGTTATCAGAGATATTTCTTTTGAGATATTAGTGTTACATGTTTAGCTCATTGGACATTGGGCAGTGCAAGAGCATGCAGTCGTGGCGAATTAGTAGCTTTGTGGTTGCATGAATTTTAACGTATAGCTTCTCCCTATTTTTGATAATGCGCCACTTCATAGGCATGTTCTCAGACTTCCTGCGGTCCATGGAGTCAAATTTTATACTGAATTACTAGTTGGTTAATCCCATATTTATTATACCTGTAGGAAATCTCTGTCAGTAAGTTTTAGGTATTACCATGTTGATCATTATTTTACACTTGGCTTGTCAAGGTTTGACATTTTACTTTCAGCACCGTTTCTTGCACAAATGACATGCCTGTATTCCCCCATTTAATACCAAATGTGTTTTCTCCATTATGTGGTTGCTTGATGGGAACATCACGACCCGTGTATTAAATATCAAGTTTCAGGTTGTTCGTGTTTCGTGGTAAACGAACTTTTCATCGATCAAATCAAGTTCGTATGGACGCCATTTTTGTTCGTTTGTGCCCCATGACCTCGATGCTTCGATATTAAGGTATGTGATTCACATACATTTACACTCAGATGAAATCACAGTGAACTTATTGCCGGAAGTAACACTGACTTTATATAAAAACTGTAAGATTTATTGAGTAATGTAATTTATTTTGTGCATAGTTGCAACCTCCCTAGCAACCGCAATTCTTTTAGTAACATTATACCCTGTCATTGGTTTGCCACAGTTTATCCATTCGAGAACTGTTATTGTGCTACTGAAAACTATATAGACAAATTAGGATATAGAGTTTTTGTCTCAGGGTTTTATACAGAGTAAGATATAAGAAGTGAGAATGTTCTATACACTGAAACATATCGAACCTTATTCATATGTGGTTGATATCGCAAGAATTGCGCTAGACTAAGGTTTGCCAGTTTGCAACATCTGATTCGTTGGCGGATTCGGTCTGCCAATTCTGATTGGTTCAGTACTGTCACGTGGTTAAAAACCGAAGGTTATATATTGGAGTGATAGACAGTACTTGTCAGATAACTGCAGAGCGCGGTCCAATTCAAAACCAGAAGTAACACCTGTGAAGTCCAACACCCTTTTTAGGTAATGGCATATATAAATTGCTATAATAATAATAATACTAATAATAATAATAGTATAGGACTGGCAAAGTAATAATAATACTCTAAATTATTTGGACATTTTTTAGGTGAAAAGCTAGTAAAATAAGCAATACTTTGAACATTTGAACGTCCGTGTTTTTAACAGTATGCAGAAGCAAGCATTTTGGAAAATTACGTAGGAAATGTTTGAATAAGTAAATTAATCTTCCAAATTGTCATGCAATTATCTCCCACCACATTGGTAACCTGGGTTAAACGAATACAAAGCAAATTTTCAACTCTCGTCTGTTGGGGTAACTCTATGATTTCCAATCATTATTTCATTTATTTAACATTGAAACGAACTATTATGTGCTGAGACATTTTATTGAAATGATCCAGGAACAAGACATCAAAATTAACGTCAGTATCTAGCAGTTATGATACAAGAATGCAAGCAACGAGTGTTTCCTTGCAGGAGTATATTTGTCTTTTCCCAATGAATATTTAGTACTGGTGACAGCTTTCCAATTTCTTAGTTGTGTTACCCTCATTAAACATTTTTGTTGACTTTACTGTTGAGTGGAACTTCTTCAGTGAACCCTCCCTAACAGACAGGGAGTAGAGGTAGCTTACAATATTAAGCTTGCGTCAGTCATTTGTGACTCAACATGGTCGGTGAAGGCGAGTATTACATTACAGGTCCTCGTTTCTCAACAGCATTCTGTGTTGTCAGGTAGGCCACATGTAGGGAAATTGTTGAAATTTATTGCTATAATTATTTTTTATACGTATTGTTGGTGTTCAAACAGGGCCGCGGGCAAGGTAGGACAAATGTGACAAAATTCCGGGAGCCACTATGGTCAAGGGCCCACCGCCATCACAATTTGTAATTCATAGGGGCCTACTAAAGAATTTTTCCTAGGGCTCACAAATCCTGTCCGCGGTTCTGTGCTTTAGTGATATCCGTGTTATTTGTTTCTATATTTATGCCTTTGTAATTATTTCAGTGACATTTAAGGACTTGAACTATTTTGTATTATGCCGTATGGGTTGTTTTCACTGACGTCACGCTAATGTACACAATTTCCCGAAATGCAACGCGATTAAACAAACGCCGCCATTTTGAGCCCCAAACAAATCGATAGTTGATCTTGATAGTTATGATGGAGAAGACAACAAGGAAAGCTATGATCCATACTAATTGTCTCGATTAACTTGTGGGTGATGTTCGTTATACATCCAGAAAACTGCTAAAATACAAATTGATCCATGTAAACTCCCTGCTGAAGCTTTTAGCGACGATCGGACGAAATGGCCGGAGGTCAGCTATGTAGACGTTCATTTTTTATTTTTCAACAATCAGCATACACCAAGGATCAGTTGAAGAGCTACAAGTCTCTTGATGCATACAAGCTTTTCCAAAACGGCTGGATCCAAGAAATACTGCACAAGGAAATTAATGGGGTTCATTTGTTGAAAGCAAAGATACTTACACTTCCGTTTTTTTTTTCTTTCTCTCTTTTAAAATCAGTTGAAATAACAATAGCATTTTCAGTTTTATTCGAACCATTCATCCCTTTGTGAGTTTGCTGTAATCACACGTTTTGTAATGGGGTTGATTGATAGTACATGTAAACATTCCTCTTGTACATGTGTGGATACATTCATCATGTACAAAAAAGCTAGAGTACTGACGCAATATTGAACATTATATATTATATTTTGTAATGTTTCCTTCATTCTGTATTCCAGGTGACCCACTCAATGCGAGTCAGAGAGAAACCTCTAGAGCCATGGGTTATTGTTACCACAGATGGGAGTATGGAATCAGCACATTGCACATGCATGGGAGGACTGGGGGAATGTTATATTCATGTTGCTGCAGTTTTGTTCGCCTTAGAGACAGGTGCAAGAATATGCAAGGAAGCTACAGTGACTGATGTACCTGCATACTGGATGTTTCCTACTTCAGCTAAATTTGAGACATCATATAAACGACTTGAAGATATGGACTTAAAGTCAGCAGTAAAGAAACGACAACTTTAAAATAGTGAATCTGTGCACATTGTTTCTGATAAACAAGCATCGTATATTGAGAAGGAGACAAGGGGCCAGTCAAATAGTCTCTTCTGGCACAGATATCATACAGGAAGAATAACATATTATGACTTATATCGCGTATGCCACACTAGCATTTCACAGCCATCTCTGACAGTACTGAAAACAATTTGTGCATCTTATGGGAATAAGATGCCCTTCTATAGTACCACAACAGCCTGGGGAACTAAATATAAAATAACAGCAAAGATGGAATATTCAGCATTAGTTAAGAGCAAACATGTCAACTCCAAATGTGTTATGCCTGAGCTCCTATGTAAATATTTTTCACGGCGACAAGTCCTTACAAGGAACAGTCACTGGTAAAGACAACAAAACTATCTCCACTCAGAGTGACAGAAAGTACTGCAGTTGTGGTGGAGATGATGGTGGAAGAAAGATGATAATGTGTGAAAGTGAAAATTGCGCAAAGGTATGGTTTCATACCAGTTGTATAAAACTCAGACATGTGCCAAACGGAAAATGGTATTGTGGCAAGTGCAAATGATAAATATATTTACCAGTGCCCACCATGTTATGCTTTTTAACGTGCTAATATATTGTATATATTATAATGGAAATAGGAAGTAGTTTATAATGCTGATGATGCCAGATATCTGATAAAGCAGTGTTATGTAGATTAGAAATTGACTAATATTGTACATTATCATTTGTTACATTATTTACAAATCAATAAATCAATAATATGTGAAATGATGTCTCTGTTGTATCTTTGAAATATGATAAAGAAATCTTAGGAAACAAGTTAATCAAATATATCCTCAAACCATGACCTGCGCCTGTAGATTTCTTGTTACACTTACTGGCCATGACTATTTTGACATTCAGCAAATTATAAATGGAATAGAACTAGTATTAGTATGGTACACTTTATTTGCAACTTTACATGTTACATATGTGTGAAAATAACATTCAATGTAAACACAATGGTGTGCTCAATAAACTTGCACTGTTTTACTCAAATGGAACAACTGAAGGACACAAATTTGTTAAACAGCAAACCACTTTTACAATCTTGTCAATAGTTGGAACACTCTCTACATGTTTCAACTTAATTAACTCAGTGGGGACGATGCCCTCAAACATTCTGAATTTTCGCAACACGAGACCAATAACACGTTCCACGTGAATTAAAACTGATGCAATGTTTCTAGTTTTCTCAACTTCTAGTGGATGTAACTGTGCTTTTCCTCGTGTAAAGGTAGGGATGTCTAATTCAGCTTGATAAAAGCGCACATCAACTTCTATATTGAAGCCTCTATCAACCATCACTATGTCACCTGGTAATAGATTGTTGAGAACTCCTGATTTTTCTGTTATATACTTGTCAGAGGTTCTACCTCCCCATCCATCAGAAATAAATGTAACAACACCTATTAGATATTTCACAGTCTAGTTATGTTTGTAATTGGAATATGTGTACACTTTGTTCAGAACACCGCTTGGCTTTTCTGTAAATAATTCAAAACAGTCTAGCACAACAACTTTCTCGCCAAACTTTTTTTCTGAAACACATAGGCATTGTTTCCCTCAAGTGTACTCGATCTGGCCATTGCACTAGAAGCCTAGTCTAATGTAGAGTATTGTGAAAACTTATTTGCACAGTAGGTAAAGAAACTTTCAAATGATTGGCTATGTCTTGGAAAAGATAATTCATTCAAAGTTTCACAAGACATAAAATCATTTTCTTTCGACAGATTCTTACTTTTGTTACTTATATGTACCTCTATTAAATTAAAAACTAGTTTTAATACACCATAATTGGGCAATTCCGTAGTTTTAATACACCATAATTGGGCAATTCCGTTTAAAATGCTACTTGTTCAGAATTGTCAACATAAGATAGAAGCTTGTATAGTCCTTTAAAATGAAACTGTTCATTTTCTTTGGTTTCGATGAGTCTGGACTTGTTTTCATCTTCCAATTGTTTGATTGCTTCGACCGTCAAGTCAGTTTGGATGCCCATTGCCTTTGATATTTCTTCATCTTGATATGCAGGCTGAAATGACGCATGTTCCATTACTTTGTGATCATTGCATGAACTGTTGTTCTGTTTATCTGTATTCTCAGCATATTCTGATATGCCGCTGACATCATTGTCCCCGAATTCTATGCACCTCTTTTTCAATGTTAATAGAGATGATACTGCATCTGAGATCTTTCTTTTGTGTTTCCGCTGGCTGGCCCGATTAAATCTCTCATGAGCTGCTCCTATTGCAGGTGAAGTCATTTCTGTGTAACCAAGATCTAGAGTTGGCAACCATGATGGACTTGTTCTGTCATGCAAATAAGCTTTAACACCTGTAAAAAGAAAAGGAAAACAACTGAGATAGTGACTTTATTCAAAAGAATTAAATAACGTATTATGCAAGTCAAGAAAAAGGTCATCATATGTCAACAGAAAATGACTAGAACTGTCAATATATAATCCTGATACTCTTAATCAAAAATATAACATTGTCATGTAAATTATTTTTATCCAAAACGACTGGTCCCTGCTGCTTGCATTCATCAATACTAAACACCTACAAAACCTATACGACTTGACATTTGAGGTATCGAAATTAGTTTTTAAGGCTTGGTTAATGTACACGTGATTACAATATGAGATTTTTAAAAATATGCAAATTATGACAAAGTCCATGAAAGAGACCAGATTACATAACATCAAGGGCCAATGTTAGTCGCATGTTTAAATTTGTCTTTTCTTGTTCAGTAGGTGCCCGCAGTATAGTACACGTTAATATTAATATAAATATATTATGTTATAACCATAGTTCAAGTCATCATAAGATGGGATTAAACTCTGGATAATTTTAGTTCTTCTTTTTAAGGCCAGTGAGTGAATATATGGCTACTGGATGGTAACCTTGCCAGTTTTAAACTCAGGACCCTGGTGAACAAATCCCAAGAGGCAATTTATCGACACTCCAGTCATCTATCACACGTATCTGTTTTCAGGCGTGCAAGACGCACCGATGTCGAGTTACAGGACAATTTATACAATGCCATCAACTAGCTCCACCAACCTCACAGCTAAGGGCACAATTTAAGTGTTGAGATTTGGATTTTTTAACGTAGCTTTAATAATATTTTTTTTCAGTCATATCGCTACGATGTTTGCAGTGTGACATTTTATAGTGATGTCTAGCACTGGGACATCATGCCGCAGACATGTAGCACTATGTCCCACCCAATCACATTATCCTGACACCAGGCCGACCAGTCCTAACATTAACCTCGCAATGCTGAGCTCCTAGCGAGGCAGCTGTTAGGATCATGTTATAAGTCTTTGGTATGACTCGGCCGGAGGTTCGAACCCGCGACCTCCCGCTTCGTAGTGGACGCTGTAATCACTAGGCCACCGGAGCGGTCACACAATTAAGTTTTAAAAATGATATTCTATTTGGCCGAGTAAGAACCCTGGAAGAGCCACCGACCCACGGGAATCTACTGACAAGCCTTCACATATAACCGCATTGGTCGAGGTGTGCCTCGAACTCGCTCGGACAGAGACGACGTGTGTGAGATATCTATAAAGCAAGCGCCTTAGGCCACTCGACCACCAAGGGTCCAAGGTCTTGGAATTAAACGACATTACGCTTTAATACATACGTATGGACGGACTGTGAAACTGTATATTGGCTTTCTTCAAAAGAGTATTGAAAAATGGGCAATCGTATCAAACAAGTCAATAATGGGTCACTATAAATAGAATACTTGTTCCTTACGTATTAACAGTGGTAAACTATATTTAACCCTTTTTTCCCAATACAATGTCCATTAATTTCCCTACAAGAAATTTGTGGTAAACGGCGGCATTGGGGCTTTAAGTGAGACCCAGACATTTAGAAACAAAGTTAACAGAAAAGTGGACCATCGTTTTCTTCCAGTTTATCTCGAGAACTGCCAAGCGGTTCCCAAACGAAATGAGCCCTAGAATGATCACCACCACCACCACCAACAGCTGCGAATTTGAACTTACCTCAAACTAGCTGGCAAAACTCTTATGCGCAAAGTTTACATTCTACAAAGCCTGTCCTAAGAAGACACATTAACATTTTTTCGCTTATGAACTACTGTGGTGCAACTTGACCACACCGTTAATATTAAACATTGACTCCATGTCCAATCCAAACATTTTGTAGCGTTACCTGTAGACAGAGAATGGACGTAAAAGACCTGGTAACTTTGTTGCGACTTGCCTCTCTCCTTAAATAATAAAATATTAAATTGTTATGCAACTTTAAGCACGAGAAAGACAAGTATGAAGTCAAAGGAAGCCCTTCTAGACCTTTGGAAAGTTTCAAAGATTTACAGTTTCCGTAAATCGGCCGGGCTGGCTTGATATTGCGCAAAAAAATCCAGATAGTTGATAATCAGTTATCATCAGCCGGTTCAAATCTGGTTAATTTTTAAACACTCGGCTATTATTTTATGCACCACTAGCGACAATACTTTTCTTTGTAGCGATTCCTACCTGGGGACAGACGGATTCCTACCTGGGGACAGACGTTCAACCAGGAGCAGAGCAAGAAACTATACATCGACCTATAAAGTTGAATGATTTTCATTGCTTGTAACTTGTGTAAAAATATTTTTTTTTTTTTAAAAAAAGTTAAATATTGCAATATTTCACAATCATTCTTAATAAGAATCGTAAGCAGACTAAATCAAATTTAAGCAAGTTAAATAAACGTACAAGAATACGATAATGTGGAAAATTTACAAAATTTGATTCGTTCAAGAAATGCTTCTCTGTAAAAAATGAAAACCAATCATACATGTAACTTAAGGAAAAGGGATGAAAATAGGAATTTGGGAGTTTTAGCGCATTAGAAACTAGTGACGATTTGAAATTATAATCACTGCCGGAATCCTTTTAAAAGTTATTTGAACGATAACACAGAAAGTATGATTTTGTTGTAAAATATTGTCTGAAAAAGAAATCTTACGCCTTTTTGATAAATTTTCGAAGAGGTCTTTATATGGTATACTGCACAAATAATTTACAGATGCATCTATACATTTGTCAATATTTTCCAAAGTGTTTAAAGCTGTACAAAACATTTTTCTCGTATTCGAAATCTTTCTGTAGCAATATATTTGTCAAGCATGCTAACCTCGATCACCTTGTTTGTGTATCTTTATCAGTGATTTAGCTAGGTCATATAATAACGGTCATTTTGAAAGAAAGAAAATCGACGACATACACTTTTTAACTTCGTCATTTGCTGTTGATAATGTGCTTTTCTCAAAATCACAAAGGCTTGCAATGTCTACTCAATGAATAGTGAAATTACTGTGACTGCAATTTATAATCTTGGATTCCAACTTCTTTCCCTTAAAAGGTTTCTTGTAGAGTTAAGCTAAATCCGATATCCTGCGGAAAATCACATGGTTACAGAGGACAGTGATCTGTTAGAATCCGAAATTCAAGTTGCCTTTTCAACCTTGTACCACATACTGCAAGCTGGATAGCATCTGTACCATTCTAAACCTAGTACCATATACTGAAAGCTGGATATCATCTGTACCAGTCTAAACATAATACCATATACTACAAGCTGGATAGCATCTGTAACAGTCTAAACCTTGTACCATATACTGCAAGCTGGATAGCATCTGTACCAGTCTAAACCTTGTACCATATACTGCAAGCTGGATAGCATTTGTACCACTCTAAACCTAATACCGTATACTGCAAGCTGGATATCATCTGTACCAGTCTAAAACTTGTACCATATACAGCAAGCTGGAGAGCTTCTGTAAAGGTGTAAACCTTGTACCATATACGGCAAGCTGGATAGCTTCTGTATCAATATAAACCTCGCACCTTATACTGCAGACTGGATAGCTTCTTTGCCGGTCTAATCTTGTACCGTATAGTGCAAAGTAGATAGCTTATGTACCGCTCTAAACTTGTACCATATACTGCAAACTGGAGAGCATCTGCACCGCATCTTATGCACTGTATGCATGTCTTATCAACTTTCTCAATTTATCATTTATAATGCCTTGCTCAGTCATATTTTCATCTAACAGAACCCCCCCCTCTCTCTCACACACACACACATGCACACACACACTCATCCACGCATGCATACATACGCGCGCACTTATATACATCCGTGTGGATGTTAGCGCATCCAGGTAATTATTTGCACCTTTAATGGATTATAAATAAAAATGGTAAAAATTACAACGAGATAGGTTGCACCGATACTTTATTCAAAAATGACTCGTCTTACTGGCACATCTGGTCTCTGGGGGAAAAACAGGGTACAATAAATTATATCAAAGAGCGGAAATATTTTTTATGGAAATACATGATAAAAGAAACGAGAAAAAAATCGAGCAAGTTTAGTTCCAATGCAGCGCTTTCCAGACATGCGCTTTATGCAGACTAGTACTTGTCCTCACAGTTCCTCAGGTATATTTGACAAACATATCCCCCCATCAGACTGCAGTCTTTGGCATCCAGTTTGTTTTCTGCAGAAGAATTAGTCTGTGCCACGCAATCTACATTCACCGGAGGACTGCTATTCCAATATCGCGTATCTGATCCATTGAGAAACGTTCCACCTACGTAATAAAACTCGTTCGTGCCAGGCTCGCCACGCTTGGCTCCGATCCAAAAGTTTTGATTACAAGCATCATCTGCAAATAAAAATAATAATAGTGACAATGACTTCGATAACTACGATGATGATCAGTGGCGTAGCCAAGATATTTGGGCCCCAATGCTGGCTCATATGCAAAACTTACCGATGGGCCCCTGCCTAATCTATAGTTTAAGAAAATTATTCGTGGGCCCCTATGCTTTGCATACTCTTGTTAAATGGTAGCTACGTCCATGATGATGAGGAAATATATATTAACTAAATTCAAAACTAGAATGAACTAACATAGTGAAGTATACCATTGTTTATATTTGTGGTGTGAACTACTTTGAAAACAAAAATCGACACCAGAAGTTTGCGTTACAGTGAAATCAGGAGAAAATGATGGATGCAGTGTAACCCATACATGTACCCGCTCTCTTTGAAATTATGTAACGCCTTCACACATTAGACTTGCTTCACGTTTTAACAGTGTCATAAAAGGCAGTGCTTCCACGATACTTATGCTGCAGCGTGTGTAGGGTCGGATTGACCAACATATTTCTATAGCAGAGGTCTCAAACAGGCGGCCCGCCAAGACGTATCCTGTGTCCCGCAAAATGATTGGCGTTACATAGTGTCATGAGAGATATAATAGGTGGTGCGGCCCTTTGGCCATCGAAAATGCCCTCATGCGACCCTCAGAGTGGTTTGAGTTTGAGACTCCTGCTCTATAGACTAATTAAACGTATAAATGGGAACCAGTCCATAAATGTTTGCACATGAAATAGCGTATATACCCTAATTCGTTGATAATAAAAGTAAAATTTAATAAACCTTTGAAAATTTAACCTATTTGCAACTGGGAAAATACAGAGACAATATTTTATTGATGGAATTTCAGTTCTTTTATACACTTGACCTTGGAACACTTGTTACTTAAATTAGCATCTGATCATTTAGGTGTGGAATTGAAAGTGTACGTTTCAAACACATTCAGAATTTTAAAAATGTCGCAGGACAAGTGGTTTTCTCCATACAGAAGCTTGTATCAAGGTTAGATCTATACTGAGAAATATGTTTGAACACTTAAGAAATTTAAAGTTATCGATTTTTTTTTTTTTTTTTTTGTTTTTTAACATTATGGTGTTTCCTTAGGTTGACTATGGAAACTTAATTAGTACCGCGAGTTCGGTGCCAGATCTCCTTGAAGGTATCGGTGTCTTGCGTGACCGAGTGATCTAAGGCTCTCGAATTTACCAGTCACTGACAATTCACCCCTGTCCGCGTGGGTTACAATCCTGAGCTCAGCCAACCTAGGTACGTAAGAAAGCTTACCAGTAGCCTCTCGTGGGTCGGTGGTTGTTCCCAGTATTTTCCTCTGCTAGCTGTACTGGCCGTCATATAATATCACGTGCTTTACAATGGCGTTAAACTTACAGTAACAAAATCCTTGTAGTCTATATTGTACCACTTGGATGTGAGTGTATATATGATTACAAATCGAATGAATCAGGAACACATTTGAACTTTAATGCTAAGTGTGCAAAATCAAGGCAAGCAGGTGCTGGATGGAGTGTCGTTTGAGTAGCGTACATAATATATATTAACAATTTCGTGCACTCATAACAAACATAACAACGTACACTGCATACGTACTGTAAGTTTAATTATACACTATCACTACAGACGGTTTGTGTGATAATCTCCACTCTCAAACTAGAGGGTCGAGTCCATCCTAAATCTATGCAGGGATGAGAATTTTCCACGAATTCGCGGATTTCCGCGATTTTCATGGTCATCTGGGTCATTTCTGAGATCGTTGTAAATTTGTTGAGAAAATTGGGGGGGGGGACGGTTCCTTGCCTGGTGATAGTTTTAGACATCGATTGCGCGTTTCCTGATGATCAGTTCAGATACAAGTCTAATCTAATTGGAATTACCTTTTCTTCGACAATTTAGACTTAAGTTGCACGAATGTCTTCATGGATTTCATTGATTGTGGATTTTACGGCTCAGCAGCAGTGTCAGGCTATACAGCGCCACACAAATGTTATGCGATAAAATTTATAGTCATAAAATGTTTATTATCAAGGAGAGATAAACACATAAAACACAGCGAAGGTATGGCGAGTCTCGATCAAGGGTTTTACTGATTCATAAAGGCTTTACAGCGCGCCAGCACTCTAAAATTATATATCGCCACATAAAGGTTATATGATAAGCAGGGTCTAAAGAAAAAAGGTCCATTATCAAAGAGCAATAAAAGTACAAAAACAAAACGCTTGACGTATATAACAATTCTGTCGTTTTTTGATAATTAATATTAAATATCAGTCTAAAGTAATTGGGTTTGCATTGTTTTCTGTTAAAATATCAGTTTATAATGTGTCTGTCGGAAAATGTCGTTTGTATTCCGGAAGTGGATGGTAGAGTGTAAAATGTTTTCTTGGGCTGAGTTGAATCGATACTTCGATATCTTAATAAATCACGAAGTATAGTTACTCAGATTGTTGTTGTTGTTGTTGTTGGGCTTAACGCCATTCTTCAGCACACGATAGGCTATACATGGCGGCCAGTATTAATGGTGGAGGAAGAAACCGGGAAATCCGCGGAAAGAACCACCGACCCACGAGAAGCTACTGGCAAGCTTTCTCACATATCCGCATTCGCCGAATCCTAGACTCGAACCCACGCAGACAGAGGTGAGATGGCAGTGATCCGTAACGGAGAGCGCTTTAGACCACTCGGCCACTCGGGGCCCCCTACTCAGATTGTCGGAGTTTGTAACAAAAGTGGACATAGCGGGAAAGGCGTTGTGCTTACTGTGTAAATGCCTCGTTAGTTACGAAATCAAAGGTGTCGGAGCATCAATAGAACATCATGAACTTGATAAAGGATAAGGAAAAGATGAAAGTAAAAGCGACGAACTATTCATTTTATTTTCTCATGAAAGATAATGATACTGCAGCCAGTCCAGTACAGCCTAAACAGCCCCCAAAACAGCAACTAACTTTGCAGGGATTTTCAACAAAGTCGATTCTCATCCCTATAAATATAAATAGGAACGTCTTCATTAAGGAAAAAACCGATGCAATTCATATTAAACATTTACCGAGACATGAAGAGCACAGATGAAACCATTAATGATGTGTCTCGGTTCTTAATCTACAATAATTTTTATCATTTCGGACTTGTCACTTAAAATTGTATAACCTGTTCACTTATAAGAAGGATTATACTGTCATGTATTTAAAATAAAATGTAGATAATTTGCGGATTTATATCGGTCAACCTATTAATTCAGCACATCTGTATCTACAACACACTAAAATCAAGCTACATTAAAACGAGCGATGCTGGAAGATTTTTCCTCCCAAACACAATCCCCAATCTGTTCCAATCTGTTCTGTCGGAAAATAATTTATCTCTTTTCACAAGTTCAAGCTATGCACAAAGGTTGGTTAAGGTAGGCGATAATGAACAATGGGGGGGGGGGCATTATTTAGTCTCTTATCTTTACGCGGAGAATCAGTGGAACACCATTCTAACTCTGGCAACAGAGGCTAAAAACATTTAAGAGACAATTTAGCTCACCAATATAAGCACCTAACCTTTTGCTGACATATATAGAATGTTGTACTTTCGATAACATCTACGAAGTATGAAAATATAGCTATTAGATTTGGCTGCAACTATACTGATATCGAATAATCTAGCTTCAACATTACTCCGAATCCTTGATGATAATATTGTCAGAAGAGCGCCATCATGCGATTAGTAGTAGCAGAACTTGATTGGTTCTGTGGGGTTTAAAGCCATTTGTCAGTACGTGATAGGCTATACATGGCGGACAGCATATCTAGCGGATTAAGAACCCGGGAGGAACTCGGATGAACCACCATCCCATGGGAAGCTACTGGCAAACTTGCTCACATACCCATGTTGGCCAAGCCGAGACTCAAACCCACACGAACGGAGGCAAGATGTCAGTAAGTCAATAATCTGTAAAGGCGAGCACCTTACATTACTCGGCCATGGTAGCAGTAGTAGTAGTAGTGATAGTAATAGTGATAATAATTTACTTATGGATGGCAAACCGCTCTTAGTCTTTTACAAGCCCTAGGAAGATGAACATTCACTCTATCATCAAACAAATTTGCTCTTTAAGGATGTCGACGAAGGAATTTCAAACCTCTCAATCAACGATGCTGAGAGATTCTTTGCTGATAAGGATTAATAAAAGGAATTACGTCATAATGTTGATAAAGAACTCGTCCCAGATAATTTACATTTAGAAAAGAATGAACAGGTAGACACGCGAAGCAATTTTTGAACTAGTAAATCATGACCAATTTCCGCGAACCAAACTGCGATTTAGGAAACTGAGGCATTCTGACGAGTTTTAAATTATTTTGTCGAATATATATGAAATCGTTCCATAGGAAATTTATCAAGGTTTTTGATTTGGGAAGAAAAATGTCTTACATAACTCGCTTATATATTACATACTTCTTTTACAATCAATTTTTGTTTCTGTGTGTCACTGTGTCACTAAAACCCTTCTTACAAGCAAATCTGTTCTAAGAATATGACGACAAATCTTGGATAACTTCAAACATTCTAAACGCTTTAGCAGACGTTGTACGAATAAAATCCTCTGAACTTTGCGTCAAAAGGTAAGACATGTTTATTATACATTTCATAATGAAATGAAGACATATATCAATGGGAGAAAAATGATACTGTAAACTGGTGACAACTTTTATCGCCACAGTGTTGTTATCGCCAGTGCTATCACCGTTTTGAAACTACTTTCTCGTTCCATTTAGAAAGTATATCGGCTCTTATGTATGTTATCACGACTTGTGTATCTATATTTATATGCGTAATTGTTCTCTCTCTCTCTCTCTCTCTCTCTCTCTCTCTCTCTCTCTCTCACACACACACACACACACACACACACACACACACGCACACTTCCCCAATCTCTCGACATCAGGATGAATAAATCATAAAATGTGAAAAGACCCTTGACCCTCAAATATACATTTAAGTAATCAATGAAAAGGTGCCGTCAAGAATGCATAAAAATGAACACCAAACAATAAAAACATGTATTGACCTTTTTATAATTGGTTATCCACATGAATCGTGCAAATTGTCAGTGACTGGACTTGCACATGACCTGTTGCTTATTATATTCTCTGACACCAATAAATATGTTATAACTCTACGACAAGCGGTAAACATTACATAGAGTAATAAAACTTTACGTAGCGATTTTAACTACAATCACAATCATGTCTGGAAACAATGGAGAAATCAAGCATTAGATAATGTTCATTGCAAACTGAAATTACTGAAACAGACTGCAAACCTGCCAACACAAAATTCATGTCTGAATGCAAAAAATTAAAATAGTTGAAAAAATTCCTTACAAGCAAAGTCATAATCATTAAAATCTGTTGTTTAATGATGTTACGATCTGAAGTCTGTTGGAGAGTGCTGCCATGTTGATACAGTACTTTCATCCCAGCATTGTTCACTGTGTCAATCCACGCAGAAAAGGCTAACGAAAATTGAAGTCTCTTCATTTTAGCATGAAAACATTCCTTAATGTGGTAAATACACATTTTTAAGCATCATATATTGAAAGTAATTTGTGAAAATTTGCTGTCCTAAAATTATTATAACTTTCGGAACATTATTCTGCAGCCGATAATCGTACTCACACAGAATGGAGATACAAGGCCATGCAACTCGAAGATTTCGCATATATATAAGGTACTATTTCACGAGTGAACAATGTATTGTCACGAGTCACGAAGATTTCAACTTCACTCACGAAATGTTTCCATATAACTACCCCAAAACGTGGATCAAATTCAGATGTCATAACAGTTACATTTACCATTTCCAAACATGTTTCCATTGCGAAGCTAAATTCTGAGGAAAATGAACACTAATCAAGCCAAACAAACAAAACCAACAACAACGTAAAAAAATAATCACCGTGAAAGCCCACGTGTTCTCAGATTGACAAGAGAAATGATAGTGTACTGTCAATGTAAATTCATTTTACCAAGGACAATTTTTACCAGTATGACTCATGTTATTCTGCGCAAACCATTTTCCTTCTTTCAGTCAATCACCTTGACCTTTGACCAAAGAATCTCTCGGCTTTTTCCTTACTTCAAATGCTAGCCAACCACAAAGTTTCCTTATGGACCGTGACCAAGAACTTCGTTCTTTTGCAGGAGCCAACATAGATGGACGGATAGAACATTTGCTCAAGGTCCGTGATCCGTTATTTTGCAGGAACTAAAACAGATGGATGGACAAACATTATATTTGCTCAAGGTCCGTGATCTAGAACTTAGACCTTTTGCAGGAACCAACACAGACGGACGGACAGAACATTTGCTCAAGGTCAGTGATAGAGAACTTGGTCCTTTTGCAGGAACCAACACAGACGGACGGACAGAACATTTGCTCAAGGTCAGTGATATAGAACTTGGTCCTTTTGCAGGAACCAACACAGATGGACGGACAGAACATTATATTTGCTCAACGTCCGTGATCTAGATTTTTTGCGGGAACCAAAACAGATGGACGGACAGAATATATTTGCTCAAGGTCCGTAATCTGGAATTTAATTCCTTTGCAGGAACTTGCATAAATGGACGGGCAATCGGAGACTAGTACATGCGCAATAGGAATCTAGTACATGCCCAATTTATGTTATCTGTAGAACGCAGAGCTGTCAAGAGTCATTAAAATATTAGTTCTGAGATGGAGTCCAACTTCCTGGTCGGGGACATGGGGTTCAGTTGGAGTAATGCTTTCCATTTGGTGCTCTCCTTCAATTTGAAACGCCTGTTCTGGAGTTTACTTCATTTTTCAAGTAATTAGCAACATGTACCAGAAAAATAGTTTTAAGAATTTAAACTGAAGATCCTGAATTGCATTTTTATAGCGATCGCTGGCAGCCTCCACTTCCGTAAGTAGAAGTCGATAGTCTCTCCGCGTTACGAGCGTATTTAACAGCAACTGCTTTCAAGATGGCGCTCTCGCTTCCCTCGAAAAGTAACTGCCATCATAAATTAAAATCAGCAAATTTCATGCAGAAACGCCAGTTCGTTTTGTTCTCATTCCTTAACGGAGTCATAAAAAGCAGCAGAAATACAGAAATTTAAGGCTTTTGCCAGTCACTTTAGCATTGTTATTGTTAACTTTTCATCTTTCTGTCGCCAAATTCAATGCAAAAAATGACGCAAGCGACAACTCGAAGAGATATTGACCCAGGAATGAAATGATTTGTGCAGACAGTGATGGCATTTAGTGCGTCACTGTTGGGCAGCTTTTGCGGTGGATTTTAGAAAAAACGTTTTGCTTGCTTCTGCTATTCTTTACGTTTTGAAAATGTGGTAGCTGACTAAATCGCATTTATAATTTTTCGATTTTTAAACATGCAATTATTGTAATTATTTTCACGATCGATAATGAGGCCGTTTTACCAAAGATATGCATCGTAAAATAAAAAAGTTTGTGGCACA
>JAECUM010011582.1:0-102441 GCA_016617855.1 Megalonaias nervosa | reverse complement strand
TATATATATATATATATATATATATATATATATATATATATATATATATATATATATATATATTGTTATACATAGAAGTCTATTGATAAAATGTTAATATAATAGGTGTAGTAAACAACAGGTAACCCGACAAGGAATTATGAATTTCCAAAGTTCAAGATCCAGATTGAGATAAAGGAGTTTACTGCAAAATACAATAAATAATTCAGGTCAATTAGAAAATAAATTTGATTTTGGACATGGTTTACTCCAACATACAATGTTACATTAGAATAGTATATAAAGAAATAAAAACATTAAAAACTAACTAACAAACGATGCAAATTAAATATACATTCCAGTTTATCTATCCCATAGTGTGGTGATGTGGCCCTGAAATGTATGCATACTTACATGTATGGTATATTCATATTTCCCTAATAATTTCAAATTACTGTGGTCCAAAACTATCAGCAGCGGTATCCTTAAAACTAACTAGGCAAGTACGTTTATTTTTAAACCCATAAGGACACTGACTACAATATAGAATATGTAAGACTGTGGAGAATCTGTCATTCTGTAATTTGATAAGATCTTACGTTGCCAGATTTTTTAAGAAAAAATTACTTTGATTAAATTATTCGAATACTACATTATCACTGACAGTAACAGTGGGTCACCTGGATTATGTTTTGGGAGGTTACAAAATATCGCCCATAGACCATAATTAGCTTCTGCTCCCTAATTTCAGTATTATGTGCCATGATCTATAATTATTAAATAGCGTGCGATAGTTAATCTGAAATGATGTATACATCAGGCCGGTAAACCGCATTTATTTTCGCAAAGTGGCAGTACTGGAGCTTATTAGCCAAACAAAGAATTTTTGCACCATTGGTGGATCTCATAAGAATAGTTGGCGCATGACCAGTTTGGATTAGGAACTATATGTTATAAAGAGTAGACTATCTTCATGTCCATGCTACACCTCCGTGACATCTGCGGATCCATTCTTTTATGACAAAAATTGTCCTAGTTATTCATTGTTTGTAGAGATAATTTTTACTAACATAAGCGCTATATACCGTGCCGAATATCTGCACAACTGTTACATTATCAAGAAAAGTTTCAAAAGTTTAAGAAATGTCCATAGGACTCTTCCAGGTGCAATAACACCCCATGTGCCAAGTTTCTAATTACGTTTGTCGTGATTATTGAACAATTATGCATAATCAACGTTGTAATTTAAAATATTCAGGTTCAAACCAATGTCCAGTCAGTATTTAATTTAATTTTTAATACCATTGGAGTCTATTTAATATTCACTAATAATATATTAGCTCTAACCCTAAATCCTTTTCAAAACGACCCAATTCACTTGAAATTCATCTCCGAATATTTTATTTTTTTCTTTTCATCTCCATTTATAATTGTGTGCAGTTTCCTAAACTGATTCCATGATACTAGCATGAGTGGCAATATTCTGCACTTGCTGAAGCAGTAATTAGTTTACTCCATTGACTATTATTTACTAGAAGAAAAATACTGCGCTTGAGCTTTAGGCAACATACTTGTGCCGCAATAGGTATCTCATCCCTTAGATTGTATCAGGTGGCCATTTTATGAAGAAAAATCTGAAAGTCTTCATTAGATATTTATATGGATATGTGTGCATTTTAGTGACTTGGGGCCATACATTTTATTTCAAATTATGACGCTGGATTTTATATCATGAGTTTTCAAATCTTTCACTCCAAACTTCCTAAGAAGGCAAAACAATTAACCCTGTACGTAACTTGGCAGGCATGTATTTTGTGTGTGTGTGTGTGTGTGTGTGTGTGTGTGTGTGTGTGTGTGTGAGAGAGAGAGAGAGAGAGAGAGAGAGAGAGAGAGAGAGAGAGAGAGAGAGAGAGAGAGATGGTAACAATAAAGCTTTTGAGGTGATTAAATGTTAATCTGGTAACCTTTAAATCCTTCCATGTCAGAAACAACATATAAACATCGACACGCGACATATGATTTATATATGTGTGAGAGAGTAAACATAAAGCGATAAAAAATACAAGTAAAATGAAATGATACAATGATTTATTGTGAACCGGTCAGAGGATGTTGTTATCTTTGCAATCGAGTACAGGAAGTGCATTCTTAAGACTGCCTTTGTATTGTGGTAGAGTATATATGACACTCACCCTTTCAAAAACATTGGGATACAGAAGCCAAATAGCTGTTGATTTGGCCGATACATTTATCCTCTTCGCAAACTCGGCATACATATGTGACAAACAAACTCAGCGACATAGTCTTATACTACAAGACCAGAGAAGAGCTGAAATGGCCTTTCAGATTGTCTATCTCGCTGAACAAAGAAAGCGTAAAATTCAGTCTTTTTGAGAAATGCAAAGGGGTTTTAAAAATTTGGTCGATTGGAACAGGCACCATCATCACTATTTTCCTCGATGTGAATTGCAACGTTTGCATTATAATATTACTAGAAACTATTACAACCACCACATAAAGTGTTAAAAATTATCTCTTTATTTTATTCATCGTTGAACAATGTTGACTAACTTTCTAAATTCTTTGGTAAGTACCGTTTTTCTTAGCATGTCAATATTTTCTTATTTTCGGACGTTCATTAATGGCTGGTGAATATGAAATAAAGGTGACCTGATGTAAGATTGGAGTGTGACAGTTGGGTTAAGTAATATAAACCTGTCGCTTGAAATGTTTTAAGCTCATTAATATTTGTGTATGTAAGATTTTCACTGTATTGAAAAGCATATTAGCTAAAATTAAACGCTCATATATAATGATGAAAAAAAGAACAAAATATGGAAGACAAATTCATGCATTGTTTAAACATTTATTTCCAGCTTTTCGATGAAATGATCATATTTGATAATGTGGCAATTTTTAACAAAATTTGTTTCAGGAATGAATGCACATGGATATTGTTTCTATGTTGATCCTACTCAATTTTGCTTTCTGATTATGAATGGATGGATTATTGGGTCAATTTAATCAAGTAGGGTGAAAAGATTTCAGCTGGAAATGTAGGCTACTCGAAATTCCAGTACAGCTTTTCTGTGTGTATCAGGTTTTGCAGGGCATGTCGTTCGAATGTGAAGACCTAAGAAAGTCCAATCAGAGGAAATTTTAGACGAGTAAATGTAATTATATTTATTATCATTCTTATTACCATCAAAAGAAGACATGCGTTTCTCCTGTCACTTGCATCGCGCTGTTGGAGGGACCCCAGCTATGACCTGTATCATACAATGTGTCTTCTATCGCTAGCCTAACATTATATCAAATTAGTTAAAACGGGGCAAATTGAAAAGCAGCTTTTGTGTGGCACTCCATTTGCCCAGCGGAAATAATACGTTTTCGTCGTCTTGGATTATTGGCTCTGAGGCACTTTGTTTCCTACCAAAACCTTCAGCTGCATTTTTTCTCGAATCTAGTATTTTGACAGACTTGTCAAATGGTACGTGTCTAATAGATATGCGATAGCATTTGGCCTCGACATGCTTTTCTATGCTATATTATTTAACCCAAAAGAGTACTTGTCATAGTCTTAACCCTTCTATTTGCATAAAGATATGAATATTCTCCTAAATAACTGTTGCAATGATCGGAACGGCATTTTCAATTACTGAGTCTCTCATGCTTGTTGTTGACATTGCTAATATCACGTTCACTCGTTTGCTTTTTTCAAAGTTTAGTTTCTTACACAGTGAACTCGTCCACATCATTAACTTTATCATCCGTACTTTCCAATGGACGAAACAGCAGCTTCAGTTCATTCACAAATAAATTTAATCAGCCAAGACCTAAAATGCTACTACATGAGTGTACATTGGTTGTTTAGAAAGTAGTTCCTAATACACTATACTATCTTTAGGCACACATGTAGTGCACTTGCGTGCAATATGAAGGTATTCAGTATCGTACAATATTGCTCGATTCTGACACTGTAACGTTAACGGAGACAAAAATGAGCATTTAATAATCATAAATACATTCAGCTTGTAGATCATAATTTTACGCAGACACATAATTTGCTATGTTATGTGATAGATTAGAGATTTTCGTAATTCAACATCTGCCCCTTTTCTGGCAAGACAACATCCATTACTCATAATAGTTGGAAGTATGCATTCTTTGCGTCTTTTAATGGGTCATGTTAGAATCTTTTATGTATCAAATTTGGTCCTTTCAAGCAATATTTTCAGGTTGCACGTGATGAGTTTCTTAAACAAATGAGAAGCTGTCTGTCAGTGTGGGTGTGCGTTTGAGTTTACGAGGACACCAGTTCTACTGAGTGCTTATCAATTACTATGACTTGTCTGAGTAGGGGTCAATTATTCCCAGACTATCAGGACATTTTAAGCCGTTATTGATTACCATTTGGAATGAATTCCTGCCACAGAAGACAACAATCCAGTCAGAATTAACATATGTATTATATAGTCTGGCAGGAATTGATTATTACGTTGTTTATATGTGCGTAATTTAACTATAATAATTTAGCAGTTACTCTAACTTCATTGAAGTGTCAACAAAGAAAACTGTACAAACTGAAATATTATACGCTAAGCAAATCAGCGGATCATTCTCGTTTGCACAGAAATAGTGGGGTTTTCCTTCCCTAATGGAATACACAGACTATATATTATGGCTGTTTGTGTACTTTTGTAAGTAGGAACTATAGATCTGTGCTACCTTTCAATATTTGTCAAGAATGAATGTTGAGGATAAATTATTCTCTCATTGCCGTATATGAACAACACTGCTTCCATTTCATTATTATTATTTGCAATGCTTCTTTATGGAAGATATGCATTTATTTCTACATCTTTTAAAACCATAGATAAAAGCACTGATGCCGTATGTTAATGACATAAGCGTATTTCACACATTTAAACAGTGAACTCTTTGATGCGTAGTGTTTAATTGCATTTTCACACATGATAACTGCACAATTCTTTCGCTCCCGATGCACCTCGTTACATGGTTCTTAGGGCAGAGTAGTTAAGACTGCCTGCATTGGCAAATTTATTGAGTCCTGCTGCAATAATAATAATAATAATAATAATAATAATAATAATAATAATAATAATAATAATACTAACAATATTACAAACTATGATTAAGTGTAAGTAAAATATTGTTTCAATAACATATAATATTTTAACTTCATACCTGTATTATTATCATATAATACTCATTCATATTAATAACACGATTACTATTGAATGTATTGTTTATAATCTTATTGCTATTACTTCTGATAATGCTCCTACTACTGCTGTTAACTACCACTACTGTCATTATTGATATAAACAAATAAACGAATGCTACTAATGCTACTGCTACTATGAAGAATGTATTATTACAAAATATTTAAGGATGATATCAATACTATTTGATGTAAAATATCGAGGTTAAATAAACGCTGGATTAAATTAGTGAAAATAAATATTTGCAGTTATAATTACCCCCGCTGACTATGGACACAGTGATTCCTATATGTATGTGTATATACATTCTAATTAGCTTTCCATCCCACAACACATTCCTCAACACACAAACATATTTGCCGACGTATACATACATTTCTGGAATTAAAACACATAATGTTGTAGTATCTAATTTCACTAGGACACGTTTCAGCCAGCTTGTGAATACACCGTACAAACAATAGCATACCAGAAATATCTCTTTGGTTTAATAGTGGACAAGTTCGCAAAATGTACACGACTATTTAAGATTAAATATCATAAGGAGCAGTCAAACATTAATATAATTCTCTCACGGAATTCGGAAGTCATGGATTCTGAGAATTTATCAGGTAGTGTCTACTTTACAGACAGCTTTCTGCAGCTATAGGGTTGAGTACTTGCTTTCTTTGTAATATTATTAGGTTCTATTTGTACTTGTATTCATATTTCGAAAGTCTGGTATGGTTGTACTATTTAAGCTAATATGTTGGAATATTTTGGACTTTAGGCATATTTTACCGAGTTTGAGATTTGAAGGATAGTCAGTTAACCATTTAACATTTATTCTAAGTAGAAAGTTCAATTTAGTTTGTATTTAAATAACCTTTTGCAACATACGTATTTCGTTTATCTTTTGAATATGATTGATCGGACATACATATTTGATTTTTAGTATTGACTTTTATTTTATAAAATACGCGAGAGAGTTTGGTTTGTTTGTAACTGGCAGGATGATAGCATAGCTATTAAACGAGCGATGTAGATGACTGTTGTAGATAACTGCATGGCCGCAGAGTAGGGAAAACGGGCAACGTGAGCGGCAGCATAAACGCATTGTTGGCAACATGGCAACATTGCTGGAAACAAGGTAACATGGTTTGCAGCAGAGGAGCATAAATGCGTACCCGGAAAGAGGAGAAAGCGGCCGTAAGTTAGTTCGTTCAAGGGATGTGAATTTTGAGCTGGGTATTTAAAATATTAAACTGCGAATCTGGAATGGCGACTATGCATACGGTTACATAAACCACACGTATCGTGTATTAAATAACATATTCCCGGTATAGTGAACAGGAACCACACTATTTGTAATATCATATCATTTGGTGAATTTCCTCATATTCTCATGGGAGGGTAAAGCTTAATCTTTTGTGTTAATGTCAAGGTGTAAGGCAATATCGTGTTCTAGTTTTAAGTCTTATACAAATATTCGTGTTTGTTTGTTATTGTTTTCATTATTATGTTTACCATTTCAATGTTGCATTAATATATATAGTAATGTATGTAGAGATTCGCATCCTTCATTATCGTAAATATTTCATTCGGATACATTCTGTTCAGTTTTTGAACTTAATCCATACCCAGTCGGTTCAATTTTATTATAATTTCTGTGCACCTTTGATCGAAAATAAAGATCCTTTGCTTCTGAAAGTGTTATTGCAGCTGAAACTGACTGACACGGTTTATACTCCTTATAAGTTGTTTCGACTGTAAGTCGCTCCCTTTTTAAGGCTACAAAAAGGCAATTTCTCTTTGATTCTCATATAAATTGCGGTGTATTTTTTAATTCAGATTTTTCGAAGGGGTGGCGTGTCGTCAGCGAGTCAGATATGTACCTTTGAAAAAGAAAAGGAGCCCAACTAGATGCATATATATAAATAATAATTATAATAATAATAATAATAATAATAATAATAATAATAATAATAATAATAATAATGAGGACTTTGTAAAGCGACTAATCTTTAGAAGCTCTAAGCGCTTTACAACATTTGACAACACTTAAAAAAACACAAAAAAAAAAACGTATCTAATGATATGATTACAAAAATAAAGAAAACACCACGAAAGTAGAAACAAAAAATATGCTGTAAATATTTAAGGCAAGGATACATTATTAGGTCTTTAAGTCTGTTCTTGCAGTTGAAATAGGTGAGTTTTAAGAGCGCTCTTGAATGAGATCACTGTGTCTTTTTGTCTAAGTGCAGTGGGCAATTCATTCAACGTTGCTGGGCCCTGGTATGCAAAAGAGCGTTGTCCATATGATTTAATCTTCATATTGGGAATAATGAGAATAGGAGCGTAAGCATCTTCCAGGTGTGTACACATGGGTGAGGTCAGATAGGTATGTTGGACTGGAGCCCGTCAGTGAAACGTAGCACAGAGAACAAATTTTGTGTTTAATTCTGGATCGTATGGATAGCCAGTGTAGGGTACAGAGCAGGGGAGAGGCGTGCTCTGATCGTAGTACTCTAAGGATGATCCGAACAGCTGTGTTTTGAACTTTTTGAAGTTTCTGAAATAGATATTGAGACGAACCAGACAGAATTGAGTTACAATAGTCCAGTCTTGAAAGTACTAAGGAACACACAAGTGTTTTAGTGGCATCAACTGACAGATACTTGCGAATGGAGCTGATTCGTCTCAGCTCAAGATATGCAGCCTTGCATATGATCATGACATGTTGATGCAATGAGAGAGTACTGTCAAGAGTGACACCGAGGTTTCGTACTGACTGTGTGAATTTGATGTTGGTGTTGCTGATATTTATTGTCCGAGGTAAAGGATGTGAATGAGAAAGTCTTTTTGTTGTAATCAGGATGGCTTCAGTTTTATCATCATTCATCTGCAGCTTGTTACATGTTATCCATGATTTCACATCGGAAATGCACCTCTCTACACCTTGGATGGTAGCCTCAACTTCAGCTGGATGACTAGATTTGTATATTTAGGTGTCATCAGCATACAATTGGTGAGACACTGGATGATGATCTATGATACTTGAGAGTGGCTGAGTGTATAGAATAAAGATAACAGGTCCAAGAACAGACCCCTGTGGAACTCCACAGCATAAATCAACTGGGCTGGAGTGTTTTCTATTTGCAGACACAATTTGTGTCCTGTTGACCAAGTAAGACTTGAACCATAGTAAGGCCGTATCATAAATGCCAAATACATGCTGGAGTTGGTGAAGTAATATATCATGGTCTATAGTGTCAAATGCTGCAGACAAGTCAAGGAGAGTGAGGACTGTAATCTTTCCGCCATCCAAAGCAGAAAGAAGGTCATTGACTACTTTCAGAAGAGTAGTTTCAGTACTGTGGCAAGGGCGATATGCAGAATGTACATTGCTAAAAAGACTGTTTGAATTCAGATGAGATACAAGTTGGGATAGAACAACTTTTTCTAAGATTTTTGACATGAATGGGAGATTAGAAACTGGGCGGTAGTTCTTTAAATCATTATGGTTGAGTGTTGGTTTCCTCAGTAGAGGCTTTACAATGGCAGTTTTGTAAAATGATGGGAATTCTCCAGATGAGAGAGAGGTATTAATAACATCAGTTAGTGAAGGCAATATTGGATCCAAGCACTCTAGCAGCAGTGACGTCGGAATCGGATCCAGTTCACATGACTTTCGTGCACTCTTCATCACGATTGTACGTACTAAATCCATAGAGGCATAAAAATACATTGACTTGTTATAATCAAATCCGTTAAAATCCACAATGCTTGATATTTTTTGCCCATTAATATTATAAATTCTTGCATTCAATTATATGCCACATACGGGTTTAGTTCAGAATGATCCGGTTTATAATATCCGTAACATATCAAATCCAGGTGTCTTACAAACAAGCAATGAAAATAAGTTTAAGTCTGTCTGATAATGTTCTGAAATCATCCATCGTCTTCTAGTGATTGTAAATCGTTGTGATCTAGTCATTGTAAATATTGTAATTATGCGTTGTCTGTGGGTGACTATGTAAAGACTCTGTCTCTAAATCTGTCTCTAACACTTTGATCATACAGTCTGTAAAATGAATTAAAGCTGAACATGTGTCGTTTGTGCGGCAATGTCACAATTAGTTCAAATAACCACTATCTGGTTTTTGAGATTCAGCAATTGCCACACTTGCAGCTCTACCAAGGGTGTGTCACGCGGCAAAATAAACAGTACTGCCATTAGAAGCTGAAATGTACAAAGGTCATGCATTTACTGGTGGATGTATAACTATGTTTGTTACTGAACAAGTATATGTACTAAATTCGAGACTAGATCAAAACGATTATCAACTCAAAAACAAGTGAGTTCTGCGACTGTGTTATCGGGTGATATGCACTGGAAGAAAACTTGGGAAAATATCAGTTGGGAATACAATCTCTAAGTTATGGAAAAGAAAACTACAGCTTGCGTCAAAAAATGCATTGCCTCAAACACAGTGTTTATAGAGCAAAACACAAAATTACTATCAATACATGACGTTCTAACTTGCCTGAAAATGGAAGTAGCATACTTGCTAGCAATCACTCGTGATAAACATGACTGACTGACACTTCACTTTGTAGTGGGTAGTTTTAAATTTACCCATAATAATTAAAAATCAAAATAATTGTAGATAAGAGTATTGTGTAAAG
Organism: Megalonaias nervosa; assembly: GCA_016617855.1. Classification (NCBI taxonomy): domain Eukaryota; kingdom Metazoa; phylum Mollusca; class Bivalvia; order Unionida; family Unionidae; genus Megalonaias; species Megalonaias nervosa. The sequence continues at coordinate 92,542 of JAECUM010011582.1, read as the reverse complement.
AATACCGGCATGAAATGAAAAAGAAACACAGTATATAACATATATTGATTTTTGAATGGGAATAGTGTCAACCCCCCCCCCTTGAAATGCTTGAATTCACAGTATTTTTGTATACTGCAAGCATCGAGTTTCCATCATTACCCTAGATATATGCTCGTTTTGGGTATGTCGCACTTATAACAGTACCACTACTCTGCATGATTCACATTTTCAGCAGAAAAGGTGGTCTACTTATAAGCGAGTATATACACTACATCATGCTGTTTTCATTGTAGTTCAGTTCCATGGATACTCAACACCAGCCTTAAAATAGCAGTAGATCGGTGAAATTGAGGCCAATTTGAAATTACTGTATAACTTTGATTCTACCATTTGTATTAACAAAATGCATATGACTATACCACTATATACAAAGGCATTTAATTCGACGTATGGATTTTAATGAGTCTGCCACAAGAGAAAGCACACCTTCTTGTGAATTGTATGAGCCATTGAATAGTTTTGTTTCTTAATTCTTCCTTAAAAAGATTCAAACTCCGAGATTTCTCAAGCGATACTCTTTAAAGCCTCGATTTATTACTATTCTACATCAAGGCTTCCTTTAAGCCAGTCCCTACCTATTGTTTTATTCAGGATCCATAAAGCTGTTTTAATAAGATATAATGTTTCTGTCAATATGAATGAAATGAATTTTTAATTTTTTTATAAATATATTGCTTATTCAAATGTATTAACTTAGAAACATCCGTTTTAGGAAATTGATACATTCCATAAACAATATTTGTCAGCGTTATTATAAAGCTGGATTAATTATCTTCATTAATATGAATTTACAACAAACATCTTAACAAGTCATGAAAATTAAAGCCTTTCCATGTCGTACATAATCGAAAAATTAAAACCCTGTGACTATATACAGTGTCTCTCTACATTTATTCTCAAATGCCTGCTTACAACTTAACCATCTACAAAAGTTATCCGGCCATATTTACTCACCAGCAGTTGCTTGCAACCAAACACATGCATATAGACCCCAGCCATATTTATGGTTGTCACAGCACAAACCGGTAATATAACAAAAAGGCAGTATGATAAATGTGAGATATTGTACATCTGAAACCCTAAGTACTTGGTATAAATGTCATTTGGGTATGAAAATAAGATACATTATAGAAAGGGAATATAAAAAACTCAAGGAGATTACAGATAACATTAATTAAGTATATGGAAGATTTCTATGACGATAAAATACTTATAACTTCATTTAAACTCATTGGAAGATGAGCACGGAACCTTAATAATGCATTTATGTTGACAGACTTATATGTAATCACGTATCCGATTTAACTGAACACAGTACAATGCTGAGTTATTGTCCAATCCGAAATAAAACAAAAATTCAGCCATTATTCAGAATCCCAATCCCAACATGCCGAGCCTAGTTTAATTTTGAATTGCATACATTTAGTATCTCCCATATAATGACAGCAGTGTCAACTTAAAAAAAAAAGTTTATTGGCAACAAAATTGCGACCCCTTCGACAAAGTGGGTCAGATAAGTCGAGAGGGAAAGTTGGTAAATAAAATAAAAATCCTAATGTGGAATTTGAACAAACTGGTTTGATTCCTTCATCATAGTTAAAGTTCAAACAGTCCTTATGCTTAATAAATGTGAGCACGTATTTGTTTGTATATAAATGCGTTTAATCAAAATGTAATAATAATGAACAATGATCAGCATACCGTTTGATAGAGTATGAAATAAAAGTGGGGTTGAAGTTTTATTTGTTCGTTTGTTTACAAAATTAATGAAAATGCTAAATTGTAGTGTAGACTACTAAATTGTATGCCATCGGACTTAGGTAAAATTCAATCATCCTTTCAAAATAACATGTTATCCTAACTAAAATTAAGACTGCTGAGATAGTGTGCATATATACGATAGTTAACCGTAAGAAACCATGCAATACTATACTATTATACATCTTCTTATGGGACCAATTTTTGGGTTCTCATTTGTTGCCGCGAAATACGAATTTAAAGACCCAAACAAACACTTCGGACGTGTGATGATGGCCACCCAAAACCCTAGTTTTCTTAATGTGTTTCGTTATTAAATATTAACAAAGATGCCTTTTTTATAAATATTGGTCAGTTTTCTAATCTGGTAATAACATATTAGCTTCTATAACTTTTCATCTTAATTTAACCCTTTGGAAAATAATTATAAAATATCTTATATTGTTTTAATGCACACATATCGACAAGGTATTCGGAAAATGTAACTTCCGCTCGTAAATGGATATGTGAGATAAGTATGGATAGAGTATGCAAGCTCACACTTCACCGATTGTAAGACAAAGTCACTGAATCAATAGTGTCAATAAAATTTCATGGTACACACACGAGCGACTGTCAGGTAAATAATATAAATAATATCGATATTGCAGAGTTAATGAAGTACAGCTTTCTCATCACCACGACTAATTAGGTCCGGTCATTCTCTTATTGTCGCTTGAGCTGCAATTATTCATTCAGCCTGAATTGGCTTGGTTAATCAATTTGCAAGGTTCACTTATACAGAGCATCGATGGTCACCAGTGACATCGTCCTTTTTTGTCACTGTCTGCATGACCTATTTGGAGCACCAGTTGTGGAAAGTGTAATTTTAATTCTTCTTTGTACTCTTTATGTATTGTCAATTATAGCGGTTGAAGTTGGTTTGTATATGAAGCCGGCACAAACAAAACGAAATTAAATACGTACTAATATGCAAACTTAAAACAGGAAAACCTAAGAATTGAAGTACCAACGAAAATGTCTTTTTATGTAAGAAAACCGCGAAAGTTGAACCCCGCCAAAATTATATTACAGTATATAACATTATATAACATTATATAAGTGTTATATGCTCTTAGAGATACCCATTCACCTGCAGATGAACATTTAACCAAGTCCAGCAACGTGACATATGTGTATACTTATACATAGTTGCATTATTAATTATAATATCAAATGTCCTTTTCAATCAACGACTATTTCAAACAAACAACTTTTAAAGCAACCACTTTAGGGTGCTGACAGAATATCACGATGTCTTTCTCTTTACTTTTAGATTTGTATACACTTACCTCCTCGTCCGCACAAAATTAGATTTGTCGGCATTATAACGGATTAGTGAGAGCTCCTTGCTTTGAATCAAAGTCATTTCCACAATAATAGCAATGGTTGTTGTTATCACTCTCTCTAATATAACATGAACCGTTATATATCAAATTTGGCTGAGTGAAAGCATTGTGAAATATAGTTTTCAGAATTCCTAACTTCTGATTCGCTTCCAGCCTGTACATTAATCCAAGTATTAAAAATCGCTTGGAAGCATTCTCTTTTTCTCTATGTTCAGTCAGTTACTATAGAAACAATGGATCAGTTAATCAAGCAGTCTAGCTTGCCGTCCAATGATCAATATATCTACATCTAAATAGTTTTATTAGCCTATCTGCCTATTACAATGTGTAAAATGACCTGAATAAATAAACTAAATTTGAATATTGAAGAATCGACAACTATAATAAATGCAGAAATACACTAAATAGAAGACGCCATTGATGAAGCTGTGCAGATTAGGGGACTCCTCTTTTATGTAAACCTTTATTATTTTAGCAAAATTCCTAGTAATACTTCTCAGGTTTTCGTAGTCCATCTTTTATCACAAAATGTATTCCTATTGCAATCGATGTTTGACCTCACTCTAAAGTAAAATGTATAAAGGGCAGTTACAAGTTCAACATTGAACTTAAACGTTTTTCTTTCGCACCAGACAAAAACAGCAGTAATAAAATAGTCGATAATTAATTGACAACTAATGTTCCCATTAAAGGCTTATTCATACTCGGTCTTATTCCACAAAGATGAATGTTGCATTCCATTTTCGAAGTGAATGTGTATTTCGTTGAATTGTAGCAAGCTAAACATGTCACGTAATCTGTTACTGTTCTCATGCCATTGAGGTAAGCATCTGTATTGCACACCTTTTAAAGTATGTAGAACTGGATATTAAAAACTCATGATTTTTGGTATGAGTTATATTTATGGTACATGGTAAAATACTAGCATTCTTAATACCTGGGTAAAACGACATGGTTTTATAAAGACCTTAGATTTACTGTGGTATCTAGAGTACGTCGTCTTAGAACCCATGTAATGTAAAACTGTTGTAAAGTTTCATTGTTGTATATATATTTTAAGAAGGAACATATGCTTTCAACTGTTTCCTATATGAAATCTAGCTACGATGTCGTAGCCTCAGTTTGATTTGTTGTGGTTGAGGCTACGAACTGATCCCATATCATGTAATGGAGCCAAACAAAATCATCACTAAATCAGAAAAACAAATAGTGTAGAAATCTAATACATAAGTATAATCATGTTGTGAAAGAAGTTTGGTATATTATGATTGTATTATGCCCTTACATGATAAAATAAATTGGCATGGTTACACTAACATCACCGTGTCCGCCATGACAGATAACGTAAGACTCTCGCCGTGACCCCTTTTCTAAATATGGTATGCCAGACCATATTTGGATATTCTACGCTATCTTATTAATTTTTAAATGACAACGCGCGAGACGGAGAATGGATACTTGCATTAAATGCGGAAACCAGTTTTTGTTTAGAAAAAGCAAAGTCAATTACTTTCCAAATCCACTGGATAGCAGGATAAATGCATCCTTTTTATCAATCAAGTGGCGAGTAATGGCTTCTTGGTGGAATTTCAGTCACCGATAAGCCATATTTACTTTTAACGCGCAGAATATCCGACTCAAACTGCCCCATAGTTTTACTACCATCTGTTTACGTTTCCAAATAAGGCCTCAATGACCTTATATGGCACACAAACAAATAAAGCTGAGAACGGAAGTAGTCATTATTTGAACTAATATGGCGGACGATCTAAACGAAAATATCGACTAAGAAAGGTAAACGGGGTTTTGCAACTATTTCTACAGCGACATGCAATAACTCAATTTATTTCATTATATGCAAAGAACATGTTCAAAATTGTTTATCTTAGGCTAAAATAGCGCCGGGTGTGAATTACACCCGGCTTGCTCCATTGACACACATAGGCGTATCTTAGTACCCTGTAGAAGAGGTAGGAGTACGGGTACTGATATTAGTACTAATGTGAAACCCAGTCGAAAGTTGTTTTCTTTGGTGAGCATACGCATTATTTTATTGGCGGTTCTACTTCATTATTGATACTTTACAGAAGTAACTTTTTAAAAGTTTTATTTTGGGGTCTGTCCCTATTTTCCCCATTTTCATGTACTTCAGCTACTAGTTCTAGTTGTAATGTGTTACTAAAACCTGTTCCTATTAATGTTTTATAATACTGTAACGACCCTCATTTCCCCTGGGTTTAAAGAGGTCATCCTGTAATGTTCCATCACGCTATATACAACTTTATTTTCTTAAAGAGTCGTAGTTTATTTCCCCTAGCATTTGCTCAGAATTGGTATTGTCAATTTCGGTTTCTCACAGTTGTCGATCTGCAAGCGCCCCTGAAAACAACCTGTAGCTGTGCTGTGAGTACTTAATCCATGAAGAATTCCTATAAAATAATAGCATAAGGTGGTGGTCAAACGTATGCTGTGTTTTTTATTTTGTTGCAATATTTTATTTATGTGTTTCGCTGACTTTTTATGTATACGTGCCAACACTTCCCAACAAACATAGGAATGGAACGTATGGTCTATTTTATGAAAGGTAATAATTGGGGAAGTTGAAATTTAAAATATTGTCAAGAACGCTAGGATTATGTTCCCATGTGTTATTTATTGTGACTCGCCGAATTGACACCTTTTATAAAATATATGCACAAACGTTTCTAACCGTATTATAAATAGAATGGGAGATGAGCGGTTGAGGTGTAAAAAAGAACCCCACTAATTGTTGTTTCCGTCGTATACATCAGAGCTTTGCCGGGTTCAACTCTAGTAATTAGTAACGACGCTGCTTATTCAATATGTATAGGTTAATATGGAAAAATGGGACCTTGAAAAAAAAAACAGGTGAATATGAAAACTCGGAAAAACCGTAAAGTTGACCTCGTAATATGTGGAACAGCCATGACTAATCTTGCGTCGCAGACGAAGCAGTGGTAATCGTGTTTTTCCTTGAAGATTCAATTTTGAGTGCAGTAGGATATATTTTGGAGACGTATGTCTTGCTTGTTCGGCTTCATTTGTAATTATTCTTTTTTTTTTTCCTCTCTCTCTCTGTCATTCCAACCACACACATATATACACTAAGAGCGACTGCAGGTTACTATGTTTGTGTATATGAATAACCTACGTAATATAAATGAATCCTATATCGTCCATATAATGCAATGATGCGATACATCCACGATCGAGTGGGGAAGTACGTGTATTATTCTAATGCCATTTTTTTTAAAATAAACATTAGTTTTGATAACTCCTATTTTAGCACTAACCATCCACCCAGCATGAGGCATGGTTTATCTTCCGCGATAGGTTTTATATAGAAAATTAATACAAAGTCACCATACAATTAGCAGTAAAATGATATCATTGTATTTATTGAGCATAGTTTTCGGTGAATCGTAATTAAATCAATAGCTTCGTCGCAGAAACTCCACAGTACAGCTATAGTTTAATTTCTGTTACAAAAACTGGCAGAACCCTAGCTATGTTCACTGTAATTAAATATTAAACATTTCTCTATCTAGTTTAAAACTAATATTATTTAAGCTACATAGCTCATTATGTGAACAGGTTTGAGTCTCTAAGCAGTCATCAAGACTCAAAACGTTCCTGCAAATTTGACATTCCAACAGGTAACGCGATATAATTATTTTATTTTGATTCCATGTTCGGTCGTATATTTGAATGTTTGTGTGTACATACATACATATATGTCTATGGATGTTTGTCTGTTTCTATATATATATATATATATATATATATATATATATATATATATATATATATATATATATACAAATGTATACATGTACCGACTTATGTATGTATCTTCTTTACGTGTATTGTTCTTTTTCAGGCATTTTTCTTGCAAGCGTGTTTCAAGGTAAGTATACACAGTGAATTTAACCCACTGCGGGATTATCAAAGAAAAGGGTATATACATGATATCATTCTCTGAGCATGGATTATTTACTTACTTTCTCAGGCAATCATAACACTTTATGATTAAAAACAATACAACAGCTAGACAACAATATCAAACAATAACCAAATTTGAATGAGGTTCAGAAGGAAGCATTGTCGCTTTAAACGTATCTCTTGTGATACATTTCACACAAACACATACACACCATTTCAATTTCAACGTTTTAAAAACAGCACTTAAGTCTGAAATACCTTGACCCCGATTTTGCCAAATAATTCCTTGCCAATTTTTTTTTTTCATTTCCATTCATGTCCAGATCTGAAACCGAACGATCTGCCACTTTTTCATAAGTTCTTCTGACACTGTAAAATGCAAATTAAGACAAGAACAATACCTTGGCTATTAAATTTGTCCCTGTAACCGATAAATTTATATAATGTATAAGTGGATTGTTTCATGAAAATCGAATAAAATGTCAAAGATCCATTCAATTACTTCAGTTTCTACGATATTAACTTTTAGACCAGAACAAACCTAGAATTCTGAAAACATATATATATATATATATATATATATATATATATATATATATATATATATATATATATATATATATATATATATATATATAACGTCTTATTGTGACTCAGTAATTGCAAGAAGTGTCCTTTATATCATCGGCAAATGCAGCTTATTTCATCTTTGTATTTAATAAATATATAACGTTTACAAATTTGAATATCTACCTATACGTTTGAACATTTATATAACAATAATAAATAAATATGGTGATAATGGAGAGGGGGTCGTTGTCTATCCCCTCTTCATACTTTAAAAGGCAAATCTTTCACACTATCATATCTTGACGTGTTGCAGACAAGAATCAAGAATTGATTAATTAAAGGTGAAAGAAGACATTATAGTTCTCTACTTGACCTCAGGCCACAATTAGCATTTTCTAAAACGAACCGTTACCTAATGGAAAATAACCTTCTAGAAGGATCCTGATGTTTACAAAACAATAACCTGGATTATGTATAAATCATTTAGGAAACTCCAAAACTTTGACCCAAAAAAACATTTTTAATTCTTGTATTAATAATGATCCTGATATTAAGCCCATACACAAAGAGAATAATTTGGCAATGTATTAGTTGTTTACAATGAATAAAATAAAATTGTCAACTTGGGTCAAGCAGACATGAACTCAATTTTAGACAAGGTCAAGTCCAATATGAAGTGTTACATTACAAGAGCATGTAATAAAAAAAATAAAATAAAGCTAACTAACAAACAAAGCAAATTAAATATACATAAACAATACATGTTCCTAACACCAGACAGTATTCAAACTTTTTGACCATTCTATATATCATCCATATATATATATTGATAGATCCATATATCAACCACATATATTGATATATCCATATATCAACCTTATATGTTGATAGATCCATGTATCAACCATATCTGTTGACAGATCGATATATAAAGCATTTGTGTTACGAAATTCCATACCTTTATCATATTGATATTCCATGTCATAGTAGTTGATGAAATCCATACATTGATCGTGTCCGTAGATAACGTATCTCATTTGTGAATCTTTGTTAATCGTATGCATTGAAGAAAAGTACACTTTTGTTATATCAGTTGTTGAATTTTGTCTACTTGATAGGGTATCAGGTATGTTTTATCATTGATTTGCATTATAAATATGTTCATGTCATAGCGGTTGGTGAAATCCATACATTGATCATGTCCGTATATAACGTATCTCATTTGTGAATCTTTGTTGTTCATATGCATTGGATAAAAGTACACTTTTGATATATCAGTTGTTGAATTTTGTCTACTTGATAGGGTATCACATATGTTTTGCATTATAAATATACATCTCATGCTCGTGATTGTTTTCAGTATTTTCTCTAGATCCAAATCCAGGAGTATTGAGCATAATAAAGCTTTATCAGTAACTTATGCCTCCTGCTCATATTACGGAATATAATACAAGTAAATAGAATGTGCGACATGGTGTACATCAATTAAATCTTGTGTTAAATAAACATACACACTGCCCTATAATCAATCAGTGTGTGATATTAGAAGGGTGTTATTACCCCAATGTGTATCACACACCATTAATATGAGTTATGAAAAAAGTTGTCTTCGAAGAAAAGCTGAATTGATATAGAAAGAAACATTTCTTATAATTGTAACTCAAGAGAGATACAATCTTTTCTACAGACAGAAAAAGCCTACACACTTTATTAAAATAATTCTTCCTTAAATGGTCATACGTTGGGAAAACAAACGGAATGGAATTCATCTTTTGCCAAATACGCATTTATTTTCAGGCAAAAGTCACAGGACTTATCATTTCGTGCAATCTTGCTTTGCCAACTTGTCTATACTTTTAGCATGTGCCCTGAGCACCTGCATTTAGCAAGTAAATTCCTAAATACATATGGTAATACAAATGATTGGTATTTTACCCGTTTTAATTCAGCTGTATGCATACAATAGCGTACGCATTTATGTACATTGTTAATATTGCTGTGCCAGTTTTGAAAAGCCGAATCCTCAATTCGTTGCGATAATAGAAAAACTACATTTAGCCTCCAACATCTCGGTTTAGCCACCATACCAATACCGAAGCGGAAAAGCACGTCTTTACCTTTGGTAGCCCAGTTGACACTGTTGATTCACAGAACGTTTCCAACATTAAATATTAATGTTGTAGGTTTTCTTGCAACCCATGATCAAAAATAAAAGGTACAAAGTGGGTATCCTCCGCATCTCCCGAACACTATCGTATTACTGGCAGTTTTAGGAACACCTAAATACTGTTTGCAAAAGTTGCATGTCACAAATTCAATATCTCTACTGAACTCATATTCCCAAATTTCTGACCATAGTAAGTAATTGGTTTTATCATAAAATCCGAAATTAAAACAAAAAGGCCAAGAGTATTAAAACCAAAACATATGTTAATTCTCCATACCCAGATGATGCATTCTGGAATGTCTTTTCAATCCGCTATAGATCTTTTGTATCGATATTATAATTTGTCAAATCTTTTTATTAACATAAATAAAAACAAGAATGACAACATAGTTTCTTAACAGAACAGACTACAGTGAATTTGTTTGCTGGGGACGTCAGTGATCAAGCATATTAGAAGACAATTAAATTCCTAACTATCCCACCAAAATCTGAGAAAGTAACGGTTTACTTGTGCAATGAAATAAGAGTGGCCTTATGCCATTTCGATATATAACAGTGATAAAGAATCTTTCTGCAATTTTCTGTTCCAAATATTGATAATTTCGTCTTTCTTTGGGATAGATTAAGATCAGTTCATAGCACGAAATCTTAATCCATTTTGGATAGATATTTTTGGTTGTATTTCAGAATTACTTAAGTCAATCCAATTAAATTTATCTGAAATATTTTTCAAACATCTGAATATTTAAATTCATTGATAGAAGTTGAAGGCAAGAGTGTTTCTGTTTCACTAAATATGGTTTCATATTGCATTACGTATGTTAATGATTTAATTAATGATAATAGTTCCTGTATACGTTTTGGCAACCTCAAAAATGGATTCTCCATTAACGTTCAAGACTGTATGGATGGCAAATTTTGGTATCGCTGTATTAAACTTCCATATAAAAGCACAAGGTGCCGAAATTGATGCAAGTGACGATTGTATATTGAAACGTGGCTGCAAAAACTTTACTTAAAACATGCAAAACTGTCACAACTGATCTTTGTTGTGTGCATTTTTGACATGCTGAAACAATGTCCGATCTGGTCTGAGGGTATCACATAATACATTGCTACATTAAATGTTACAATGTATCAATAGTAAGTGTATCAAAAGCGTTAGGCAAATCGTATCCAAGGAAAATGTCATATTTGAACTCGGGCTCATCATGCAATACGTTTAATTATGCAAGTAGAAAAATCAAAGTATTTATACATGTAGATATAATTAAAAAGGTCATCCATATTCTCGCCTGCTTTGATGTCCTTTGCGCGCATTGGATGTCAGAATAATACTATACGCGCTCGACCAGCTCAAACGCATACCTTTCGGTTGTTGAACACGATCCTCTTCCAGGCCTGATCCAAAGGGTTAAACATGCTTTCGTCGGCCTTGGAGTCCCTTCCAAGCTTTCTTTGAGAGTGCCTCTGGTCACATCTCGTCGTTTCTGCGTGTGCGCTAGCTATATCTACTAGTATGGCGTTCGGATGACCACAACCGGCCTATTTTTAAATTTACGGGACAGCGACATAGTCGCAATCCGCAGCAAGCCGGGAATCCAGTCGCAGTTCAGATCCTTTAAAACTTATATCGACACAGGTGACATATGAACCAGTCAGCTTTTCTCCTAACGTGGAGGGGTGGGTTGGTCAGTGGGAGGGTGAAGGGATCATCTCCGCATCAAGAGTCCCGTTTGGCACCAATTGCCTACCAGAGAGCCTTGCGGTTTTGAGAGATGTCGAGGCTAAAGATGGCGACCTCCTGCACTGGCAGTCGACGGTGCCTGTCATAGACTTTTGGTGAGTCAGATGACAATCCATTCCATCCGCTCTGATTCATGCCCCTTTGATGGGGTCTTCAAAGGATAACCCTAAAGGCATTCGCAGACTTTATCGTACGCGACGTCCAGGCACTAACCACGGAAATGGTTGGATCGTAGGCATAATGCTCCCCTTTTTTCCTGATCTGCCACTGAACCTTCTTGTTAATGGCGTCATTTCCGTAGGTGCCAGGCTATAGTCAGAATGCGTTCCAGATCGTGCCAACTTTGGAGGTGCTCACGAGCAGGTCGTTAGAAGTGAGGCCGCCGAACTGATCGGCGCTGACGCTAGACCAGCTACAGAATACACCAGCGCGATCTGCTCTCAATGCCGGTCTGCTCCTGGTCTCTTCATCAGACCTTCTCGAATAAGTATTTCCACCATACTCTCTTCATTTGACATCTTTGTTTTTGGTTGGCAGAGTATATGACATCGACACAGGACGACATTGTTAGATAAGATGAATACGATTATCGATAAATTTTGCCGGTGCTTTTTCGGCTTCTTTAGCGAAGTCAAGAAATCTCTCTTCTTCTAATGGACACTCCACCGTTTATACCCGGAGCACGTTAGCAAAGGTCCACACGCCTCTTGAAAGTTCAGCCCATTAGCAAACTCACACTTTTCATTTTTGCTGTTCACTTTTTTAAGAGGCCGCAACTAAGCTCATATTCTTGTTGCCTCACTGCAGTCAAACCTTCACCAGGCCTATGTCATCTCGTGTCGTCTTTGTACAAAACAGTTCGCTACCAATCTCTTAGTAGAGTTGCTATTTGTTCGACGATATACTGCCAATTTTGACATGTACGCGAAAGAGGTTTTTTGTGCCTGAATTTATATACTTCGACACTCTATAGCCAATGCCGTGACGTTTTGTTTTTTTCTTTATCCCAGCGTCTGTCATTCAAAGTGAGGCGAGCTGCCATTTAATCCTACAGCTGGATTTTCTTGTCGTTCGCGCCTGTCATTTCTGCTTCCCATGATGCGGCCAATTGCAATAATTTGCAAGGAGATTGGAGAATGTGTTCACAAGATGCTGCAAGTGTGGCTTATTTTCCTTAAGATGGAATTCCACAGGCTCATTCCAATTCAAGTTTCATGCGCAAAAAGTCCTGATTGCTTAATCCATCATCATAACATCCTAAATCAGGGGTAGGCAATCTACGGCACGCGTGCCACAAGGTGGCACGTCATGAGGTTTTGCATGGCACGCGAAGGGCAGCCAAAAATCTCGATTTTAAGAGTGTATCTCTCTTACTGGTGGAATGCCCTCGTTCCGTTTATAATTAATCCTGAGAAAAGTGGCACTATATGTAAACTAGGTTTCCGACCCCTGTCCTAAATGTTAATGTTGTTCTTGTCTCTGTGAAGGTCGTCTGGCCCCGTAGTGTAATCGAAGCTAGATCAAACGTTACATAGTCTTCTGTTCTTTAAGAATTGACTGCCCGCCGCTGGTCTGGCACAACAGTGCAAACTTGTCGCGGATGGTTACGTAGCAAATTTAACGCAGCACATTCTAGCATGCCTTGTGATCGGAGCTTGAGGTGACCCCGCATCATCAAAAACGTCAATATGTACTGTACTTACTGAATGAATGTGGTATCCTACAAAATACACACATATTGTCTGAGCTGTCGGTAATAGGGCATGAGATCTGCCGACCTCGGAGATGTGGTTCTAACGAAAACGGCGGGTGTATCATTTCACTAACTAAAGAAGGTATTCTGGAAAGTACACCAGTCGAGGTGGAACTAATGTGACGCGACACCAGAAACCCCCAAGTTTGAACCGCGTGGAAGCATTGTAAAATTTAAAATATGATTTATTTCCCTAGAATACAAAGTTAAAATTTCAGAAAACCAACTTACGGTTTTACGAATTAAAACCAAAAATAATCCAAGAATTAGAAATAGAAGTCTTAGTAATAAAAAATCCTGAATAAAACTGAGTTCGAGTCGTCCCGATGAAATCCGAAATTGAAGGCGATGGCGTCTGTTGTGGTCATCGAAGTGATGCTGGGTCAACAGCCTCTTGTTGAATCATAGAGAAAAATATTCCAGTTTTGAATTCAGTATAAATTACAATAAATGTCTTTATCGAAGAATTTCGTCAGAGCACTTGTGTATTTCCAGGAAAAAGAATCACTTGAATTCAACAATTTGAAGAAAATAAAATTCAACCCAACTGGTCACAACATAATACAACTTAATAAAATTTTATCCGCATATGTACAACTTTCATTCTTATTCTCCTTTGGTGAATAATCATCTCATTCTTATTCTCTCTTTTTGAGTAATCATCACGAATTCCTTGTTGTGTAAATTCATACTTTCATACCCTTGGTGATAGAGACAATACTGTTGGTTTTGTGTTAATTTCTTTATATTCTCGTTTTAGATATTTATATTGATTACTTGTTCACGTTTGATCTTATGATTAATTTCTCTTATCAACACTAATATTTTTCTCAGTTGAATTATTTAAGCATCATTTTGTTGAATGCATTCATGGATTTTATGCTCACAACTTTGGGGTCATATTTAATCATTTTCGATTGTCGGTATAAATAAACATCTATTACCGGAATTTGCTTTTAGTGTCATTGCTGTATCCAAGTCAGTCTCAACGCGGGTCTCCCTTTTACAGAACGAATAAACAAAACTGGTATTCGACCGTATATCTTTTATAAGGAATGCACAAAGGGAAAATTACTAAAATCACATTTCTCCGCCACTAATTCACGTTTTCAAGTCCATGGTCTCAAATATCCATTTCCCTACAAAGAAGTATCACATATATAATACAGTATATTTACATCTATTTAAAAGCATTTTATACAAAACCAATTAAATAATTCTTCCTCAGACAATAAGTTCCAAATTTTAAACAAAGACGCACTTTCAACAAAATATTAGATCTGAGATTAAAGTTTAATTCGACAATTATATATGACGCAAAAGTTTCGTGCTGATGAAGAATTTTTCGGGATCCCTTGTTTGTATAAATGCAAATTTATAAACTCTTGCCAGAGCCCCATCTATTCCTACGATACGCAGTGTAAATATTAAGGCTATAGGTGAATTGCCAATAAGAGTAGGTTATTGACTGAGTATTGAGAAATATTAATCTTGAAGTAATATTGCTGTGAATGGCCAAGCTTGCAGTAACATTCTATGTAAAATGTACGGAGGACCTATATTTGTTAAAGGCACAATAGTGCAGTTGAGCGTGAATTTTCTTACAAAAATGTTGGGATATTTATGTACATATGGACAACGTTCTCTTGCAAACCAGGGCCCAACAACTTGGAACGAATTGCCCACTGAACTTAGACACAAGGATGCAGTGATTTCATTCAAGCGCGCTCTTAAAACTCACCTATTTCAGCTGCAAGAACAGACTTAAAGACCTAATAATGTTTCCTTACCTTAAATATTTAAAGCATGTTTTCTGTTTTCTAATTTCGTGGTGTTTGTTTTATTTTTGTAGTCATATCATTATATATGCTTATTTTAAGAGTTGTCAAATGTTGTAAAGCGCTTAGAGCTTCTAAAGATTAGGCGCTATACAAAGTCCTCATTATTATTATTATTATTATTATTATTATTATTATTATTATTATTATTATTATTATATCAACTGATTAAATACTATTTAAAAGGCTATTCTGGGGTAATATCAAATACTTAGAGGTTCTCATAATGAAATGCAAGCTCTCTGAAATCTCCGTACGTACCGTAACGAATCTATCATCTCCATATTTAAATCGCGCTCGGGAGTGATCGGCAGATCCCAAACGAATAACACATTATTCCGGTGACCGAGATTTGCATCATTATATGCCAAATTGTGTACACTGAAGTTGATGATGTAAAACACAACCACGCTACGAAACCCCGCAAAATGTCAACAACATTGAGTACGATCTTCTTCAGATCTCATTCTTTTCTCCTTATCCCTTTCTCCTTATCCTTTCCTTTATATTTTTAATTTTGAAATTTATTTAGAACTACTCTTATATTTATATTTAAATAGCTTTTGTGGTACGAGAATGATTTAAATCGACGGGCTTTGTACAATATTGCAAAAACCCACAAGTACTAGATTTCTTGTATAGTATTCGCACTCCCTCACCCCCCCCCCCCCAATTTTCTAAACGAAAATCATCTATGATATTTTAAAATGCTCAAAACTTAGTAATATTATTAATCAATTTATAAATTCTAACCAGATTGTCACCAGTGGACCCCTAACACTCTCCTCTTTCTGGCGTTTAAAACAAACAGGAAACGAATTAGTAGTATCCTTTTCCAAGTTAATACCTTACATACACAAGGTTTTAAATCATAGTTTTATTAAAATTTGCGACTGGTGTATGGAATCCAGGTTCAAAACTTCGGGCCAGATCATACACAGTACACACGCACAAACGTACAGTCACTTGTCACTTGAAGTTTGACCACCGTTTTCAGTGTTTCCATTTACCTCATTAGCGCTTTATAGACCCCCACATTTTCAAGTTGACCCCCAGTTTTGATACCAAAGTTTATGTTTTTACCCAGTCTGACCCCCAGTTTTGACACCAAAGAGATTTTTACTCTCAAACTTGTACCCCTAGGGGATACATTGGTTTTATCCTTGCGCATGTTTATAAGGTATTATCCACCCTGAGTAAATATACACAGAGATTTTTTCTTTGGTGCCCATATATGAATTTTGGACACATCGCCCCCCCCCCCCCGCAACACTTAACCTAATCCAGCCCAGAAAACTTCCATCAAATCACAACCTCGCACGTATTAATTTCTGATTCTCAAATAGCACTGTATTCCTGTAAGTATGATATTAAGTATGAATACATTAGTTGTCAAATTATGAAATACTTTTACATATTAAAATTCATCACAGAGACAACTGGACCACGGTAGTAATTATAATATGTAATAGAGAAGATACACACTGAATGATAAACTCACATGTAGAAACTTTGTTATTACCTAGACTGAAATCAGATCACTTTCAAGCTCAAGTCTAGAGCGACCTTTAAGAGGGAGAGGGAGAGGGAGAGGAAGGATGAGGCGTGGAGCAAGAACCAGAGAGGGAAGAAAAGGAAGACATGCTGTGCAGACTGAAAACAGCTGACCAAGCTCTACACATAGTTCAAACAAGACAGACAAGAATGAGGGTAATTATTTATTTATATCTTGCAAAACAAGTATTGATACATATTAAAAAATGTTTGGTACCTTGCAAAGACTCTAATTTATACAAGTCAGTAGTGTTTTTCACACCTTAGAAAATGCATACTTCTATTGAAGGATTATTTTACCAAACAATGTATGATTAAACTGCTTTACTTTTTGTTGCTACTCGCCACCCCACCCCAATATCATTTGATAAAGGAAGACCATTGAAAATACAGAGGCCACCTTGTTTACATTGTCGCTTTATATAATACATGTCATTTATATAATGTGTTTGTGAGTCACTGTACTTAGTCATATAGGGATATTGGTTTAGGACTTCAAGCAACCATACAAAGCAAAATACACAGAGTGATGTAAATAAATGGTTATGGTACAATTTTAAATTCCTGTTATAATGAAAATGTAAACTAGCTAAAATCATTTCATATATAGGTAGAAGATATCTATACTAGTGGCATACAAAACAAATATTTAATGCAGTTATAGTCGACCTGCCCCCTTTCCAATTTAAGTAATAAATGTATAATTTTTATTTTCCAAAAAATCAAAATAGTAACAACAGTCTATGCGATCTTTTTTTGCAGTTCAGCTATTAGACCTGACTAACATATTGCAGTTTTTAAACAAAACTAGACCTGTACATAATACATATATCCATTTAAGTCTTGTAAAATGCTGACTACACTTTTATTCTTCTGTTTTAAATATGATGCATGCCTTAAGGTGTATTTGTAAAACCCTAAAATATGTTAAGATAATATTTTATATGCACTACCATGATAAACATAAAATGTTAAGAATCCTAGAATGTTTTATTTGTCCAGATTTTAGACTGATATGAAAGCCTGCAAGAAACAGAAATTTTATTTCATATTTGATATAACATTTTGGGCATGAATTTTAATTGCACAGACTGCTTAGCGTTCAATTTTTGGTGAACATTGAAAATGATTTCTATAATAAAAATATTTCTTCATGTAATGACACCTTTGAAACTGCTTTAATTATTTCAATAACGTTTATGTTATTGCCAAAGCTTAAAATTTATATGTACAAAATATATATCACAAAAGGTGTGAATAAATTTAAAGGTATGTGGGCTATATTACGGACGACCTCTTTCTCTATACATGATATGTGTAGCAACTGCCTATGAATATGAAACTTGCACTTTGCACTGATAAAATCAAAATACTACATCCATTTATACACAGAAATAAAACTTTGGTACTTACTATTACAATACAACATTTGCAATCACTTCTATGTTCAAGGTGGACTTGCAAAGATTGATACCTGATGTTAATACATGATTGTTGTAAATGTTGAAATTTCCATGGTATCGTGATTTTAGCTTTAAAGAATGTGTACCACATACGTACGGGGATTCAGTATGTTTAATCTTTGAAATACATTCCAGGAGATCATAAGAAATGTGGAGCCAGACCGGCTGAGGGAACTGTTCCTACAGATGTTGCAGTTCCACCCCAGCTTTGTCTTTCATGTTTTGGAGCCAGGATCAAGGCAGTGTGGTGGTTATCACCTAACCCTTGACACAGGATTACCAGATTGGTGTGTGTGTGGAAAATGTAGGGAGATGCCCACAGACCTGAAAAAAAACTGTGTTGTGAGAGACAGCACTGCATATCACTTTTGTCGGTACTGAATATATCAACTTTTGTTTACAATGCGTATTGTTGCTTAATGCATTATTCTTAATATGCTTAAGAGTTTATTTAACGCAGAAAGTTTCAAGAAGTTTAGCGAGACTGCTTACCATGCTTAGATTATTTCTTTGCAATCAATGTGAATGAATTTTAAAATTGTAAGCCTCCAAAAACCAGACATGCAGACATATGCAGATGATAAGGACTTTTTTACAATTGATCTTCATTGAGTAGATTATATTCATTACTTGGTTTCAATGTGGGTACCTCACTATGCTAAACAAATCTAAGCTGATGATGATACAAAGATAACATTCTTGTGTAAATATTATCTTCATCTGCAATCAGTCATTCCTATTTGATCCTGATGCAGGTGTCTCTGACTTCTAGAAATGCTCCCCAAACACTCTGAGCTGTCCATCATAATATAAACTACACTTAATATCAGTTATAGTTGTGATGGAATTCTCAGCGCTCATGTCAAAATAAAAACCGTGTACAGTTTTGATCCATGTTTGTTTTCCAATGGAATTTGCTGATGAAAGATAAATAAAATTTGAATAAGTGCATGTTCTTATTATTTTTTAAAATATATTTTTTACAATTTTGAAATAGCATATTACAAATTGGAATATTTTTTCAGGATTTTCAAGTTCTAATCCTTGATAAGGCTGTAATTGCCTTGGCCAGGATGTACATACAGGATGTTCTTGTCCTCGACGATGAAATTGATTTGATGAGCGCCAACAGGCATGCTGCCTATAGGCAGTTCATATTATGGCAGGATGGAAGACTGGGGTCTGGACAGAGACGTGTCATTCCCTCTTGCTCTGGCTGGCGGATACATGACAAATATACGAATGCTTTTGGACAATACACTGGCTTCATCCCCTGTAGGCTTGCATGAACTGAAACACCTCTTGCGGGTACAAATGTATATATAAATGAATACAGTTGACATCATTCTTTGTTTTGTTGTAACTGCACATAATATTGCATCAAACAATAATGCTTCCATTCAAATATTTTTAATTCCCAGTCTATTCTGCCTATAAACAATGTGTGTAAGGTCATAAATAATCAAGATCAAAAGTTTTCAACAATTGCAAATACAGCATTATACATTGTTTTCAACTACTGCTATTTACAGGATATTGTATAAAGTGTAATCCGTCTTAGCAGACACCTCCATATATCAGACACCTTTCATATATTACATAGCTAAAATCGAGAGATCTTCTCCTTCACCAAAATATGAGTTGATGGTGGTTTCTGCTAATTCTCCTGGGATCATCTTACTTTAGTTCTCTTCTCCTCCTCATACCCTGCTTGTCCTCAAGTCGATAGATGAGGGCTTTGTGAATAAGCTCCCTGATGTGGAGATATGTGTTCTTTTCCTTACAAGGGTAGACGGACCATTTGCCGCTTTTTTGTTGTAACATCGATGATACCTGTTTTGAAGAAACTTTTATTTTCTTAACTTGTGTGACAAGCATCCCCATTTCTACCGATATTGAGTTTTCACCTAATATTAGAGCTTCATGAGAAATTCCCAAGGAGGAGTTGTCAAGGGGTTGTTTTTGTTCTTATTTGTTCCATCTACAAAGTACCACGTGAGACAGGATGCATTTTTACCCATTTCTTCAGAAGGCAACATATTTCATGAGCAGGTATTAGCTAGTAATCACCATCATGACAGCATTGTCCACAAACCTCCTGAGGAAATTCCACGAATCCCAATTATCCTTAATAAAGTGGGTCAGTCCCCTCGAAAGTGTTATACATATCATTGGATCTAATTTTTAGACTTGCATTTCTAAAGTCAAAAGAAATATCCACTAGAATGAAAACAATACTAATTACAAAATCTGTATGCATGAAAATAGTAAGATTCCTCATCCTGAATGTAAAATAATGTGTGCCAGTTGTTGCAAAATGACTTGTACATATGAATAATAATCCATTGGCTTGATATCCAAGCAGGGATCAAAATGTACAGTCAATATGTAAAATTATTCCTAATTTCCTGTAGTGAAACAAACTTACACTATCTCCCCTTCTTTGTTTCTTAGAACAACTCTGCCACTGTGGATATTGTGAAATAAAGCAGCTAGCTCATTCCTAATCCTGTACACAGGACGGGTGTATGAAAATCTCTTGGCACAGTACATCAGGATGTGCTGATGAAAAACTTCGAGCTCAGCAGTGCTTCTGCAATTATCAAGAACATGTATCATGTGTCATTTGTAATCTGCTAACAGATTAATACAATTATTAAATACTACTTACTGCTGGTAAATTTTGCATATATAAAATCTTTACTGCAGTGTTGATACAGAGTATCATGGAATTGTTTATACCTGATGTGCATGTATTATACCTGAACTTACCAAATACTTCAGTAGTGTCACTGTACATGTATCATGTAGACACATCTTATAAATGCTAACTTATTCAGATCTTCAAATGGTAAATATATACGTTACATTATTCTTAAGTTGAGAATAAAAACATTTAAAGCGGTCTTAACATATAATTGTTGCAATCCTGAAATGGCATACCTGAAATTCAAGTAATACTGCACTCTGTTTAGGAGCTGCCTTTGGTCCAAGAGTACCTGTGCCAAGGTTTTCAGGGATTTGGCGTCCTTCTTGGGATCAAGCCAAGATGTTGTCCTCTCTTCATACTCTGACAAAGGTTTATGTAGGCATATATTAATGCCTTGGCTATGTGAGAGGATCCACTCATGTGTATTGGTGATATGATGAAGGTCACTCCTCCAGATACTCTGAAAGAATGACAAAATCAATATTTAAAGCACCTAAAGCTGGTCTCTTTTGTCATGGTGATCCAAAATTGATAGATTATAATACAGCTTGATTTATATCATCATGGGAAAGCTACATTCTAGATTTGGCTAATGGTTAATGTAGCAGGATTGCAGTTTTGCTCAGATCAATGTTCCGTCAATATTCCACATTACTCTGACATTTCAAGTAAATTACTTTAATAGACTACATACCTACAAGATTTGGTGATATATATACACTGATAAAATATACATTAAAAGAAATCAGAAGATAAGGATTATGCACTGTAACTTTGATTTCATAAAAGGTATCATACAGTAGCAAACGTTTACACAAATTTGTTCAAAATACAAGGACAGAAATCTCACCAAAAATTGTTCATAGTTGCTAGCAGTCTTGCACGAAAACCAAAAATGGTTTATGATGTCTTTGGACCATTGTCATAAAAATGCCTTTTCCCTATTGTTTGGCAACCTTGAAAAGAAGGCAGATAAAATAAAGTTAAAAGTGCATGAAGAGCAATCATCAAAAAAGAAACAGTTTTCCAATCCCAAAAGTTGTATAACAAGGAAGAGTGATAACCAACTAGTTTTGTAAGTAGTAAGAAGAAAGGCTGGTTCTAGCCCAAACCACCCAAACCACACCCAACTCCCTCCCCACCTCCACCCCCCGAACCAGCCTTTCTTCTTACTACTACTCCCACCCCTTTACTACCCCCTCCCCTTAACTACATTACCTAATAAGGTATATATACAGCACTTGTTTACCTAATAAGGAAATCATGTACACAGGTAACTTATCGAGCATAACAGCCACTTGTTTCCAAGCCAAGGTACACAGGTAACATATTAAGAATAACTATTGCATGAGTCACAGACATTGCGTAATTTTTCAGTACATAATGCGCATACGTAGAATGTTCTCGAACTAGACTAAATGCAGTATATAAAAGGCAAAACGCGCTTTATAAATCAGTCATGCAGGAATTTGAAATATGAAAGATCATGAGGAAATTATTACACTTGAACGTTTGGAATAATTATGTGATAGCGTTCAAGCTGATATTCAATCGAGAAAGGTAAGTGATATTATTAAGTTTAGATAATATTTTATGTTATATAATACTTGTTTTGATAATCTTTTTCATACTTGCTAACCCTCATTGGTAGAATATCTGTTAAAATACTATCAATAGTACGAAACTCGCGTATTAAATCGTTCATATCATATTTTATACCCCGTAAATAAGATCGTATCTGATCAAGTAATTTTTTATAGGTGATACTAGCCGTTCGACAACTATTTTTTTTAGCCGTGAGTTTAGTTTCTATCTTTTTACATGCAGTTTCTAGAGAAACACCAATACCTGATAATATTAGCAAAAATAGGTTTAATGATACACCACTTGAAATTATACCAGATCCGGTCAATAACAGCGGTAAATATGATATTACTCGAAGTATTTTAGTATAATATTTGTAACATTTTTTCACACACCAAAGTTTTTTATGATAAAATTTGTAATATTGCATTAGAGCATCCACATCTTGTTTTGGAATTTCTTTTGAAATGTGATTGAAATCAAATATATATTTTTTCATTATATATCATATGGCATTTTAAAATGTTCTGTCTTACTAATATATTGCATAGTCCACCAATATAATGTTTGATGTGTTATAGTATTATTTAATGCTAACGTAAAAGTTTCTTCATAATTTTGATTTAACATTATAGTTAGAGTTCCAGAAAAATTATTTGTCGAAGGATGATTTGATGTTGATATATCAAATTTATCAAAATCAGTATACACAATTAACACATACAAACCTTCAACTGGAGCAGTAAATTTTAAAGTGTTCATTTGCCGTGTCCATCTACTAATTCCACCAGCAACTGTATAAACAAGATTTTCAATCGAACTGTGGGGGATTGTATTTTGATTTATTTTCTTATTAATTTCACTAATATCATTTTCTAAACTCGATTTTACTGTATATAAATTATTAAGTTTTGCTTCTATATCAATTAATTTTTTATTAATATCATTAAGTTTTATATCAACATTTGATGGGCTTCCAAAAAATTCAATTTTAAGTGTGTTTATGTTTCTGCGAAAACTTGTAAACTCGTTCACGTGACTAAGAAATTTATTTTTAAGTGCTGTTATTTCATTACTGATTGGAACTTCCTTATCATCGACGTATTTTTTATTAACTGCATCAAAATCCGTCTCTGGTCTTCTGAGATTAATAATGCCATTATTATTCATATTGAGAAATGCACGCATTATACCACCATTAACCAATACGTACTTGGATTCTTGATCATCGACATATTTTTTTGTTGCGGCGTCTGTATCTGCGGTTGGGTTTCCAAGGTATGTAATCTTGTTCTGGTTCATATCAATGTTCCCACTAAATGAATCACCAGCTTTTTTGATATAATCGTTAATCGAGTTACCGGAATCTTGTATCTTACCTTGATTTGTAAAAGTAACAATATTATTAACAACCGCAGCAGGAATTCGTAGAAGTACATCTGGTAGTTGTATATTACTCGTCTTTAATCGTCCTTGTTTATCCTGGAAAATAACAACTTCATTTGGATCTACACTTGTGATATTTAATAAATTATCAATTTCATTTCTTAGCTGATCAAAAGTTGCGCACTTGGATAAATTAACTTGATAATCTTCAGTCAAATTTCCTGTTAATGTTCCAAATTTTGTATAATAGCTCATTATTTATTGTCTTACATAAAATTGTTAAAATTATTTAGTTTAATATTATATAAAATTATATAACAACGATGACGTCGATATTAAACTTTGATACCGAGCGGTTGGTGAAACATAAACATAACAATGAACTTCCAGATTGTCATTATCTTATTGTTGGGCGAACTGGATCGGGAAAAACAAATTTGCTTATGAACTTACTTCTTGGCGATAATTTTAACTATGATCGAGTTTATATTTATACAATTAATCCACAGCAAGATAAGTACGAGCTACTAAACGAATATAATAACAAACTTCATGATGATCTTAAAGCTGGTGAAGATTTTTTTATAATCAGACAGCCAGAAGATCTTATTCCAGTTAATCAACTTGATGCAGATGAACATAAGATAGTAGTTTTTGATGATATTCCGCTAAATAATACGGAGATGAATAAAATAAGATCATATTTTTCACTGTCGCGAAATAAAAAGTGTAATTCTATTTATTTAGCTCTAGGTTTTTATAATGTTGATAGATTTATTAGGCGAAATACTGGTTGTTTTATATTATTTTCAGGATTGGACAATGTTGACGTCTGAAATATTGCGAACGAACAATGCGGTGGCGTAACAAAAGATAAATGTATCGAATTTTATCATAAAGCTACAAAAGATAAATATAACTTCTTCTTATTTGATAAACTTACATATGATCCAACTAAAATGTT
Organism: Megalonaias nervosa; assembly: GCA_016617855.1. NCBI lineage: Eukaryota > Metazoa > Mollusca > Bivalvia > Unionida > Unionidae > Megalonaias > Megalonaias nervosa. The sequence continues at coordinate 67,655 of JAECUM010011582.1, read as the reverse complement.
TCGCTGTTGTATTGACACTTACTTACAGTAAGGCGTTTCAATTTTATAAAATTTATATATAATAATTATGGACAAACGAGCTCAATATAGAAAACATATAGAAGATCTGAAAAAACTTGCTCAATCTCAAGCAGAATTTAAACAGCGAGTACAGCAAGCACGACGCGGGCAAATAACTGCTGAAGAAACAACAGCTACAATTCTCAAACCAGTTACTGAAGCAATTCTTGGGAAACAACCTGAAACTAAGACACTGTCAGAAGAAGAACTTAAGCAACTACAAGAAAAAGGCTTGGTTGGATTAGTTAAAGAACAACAAGAAGCAGCTGCTGCAAAAATTATTGCTGGATCTGATGAGGAAAAAAGAATCTTAGCTGAGGCACTTGTAAGGAATATTGTTGATCCCGCCGCTAGGCAAGCTGAACTAAACCGGCTGATCAATAATCCGATTTTATTTGAAAAAAGATTAGCAGAATTAACTTCATATGAAATTAATACTATGTTAGGAAAAATATCAGAAAAAATAGAGGATATTGAAGAAGAGCAAAAAAGAGTTGGTGATATTACTGTAAAGTTTTTAGAAGTTGGAAATCAAAGACTTTATTTTATAAGAAGAGCAAATGATGAGATAAAAGGTAATGAGTATGATGAATTTTTAGAGAAAGAAAAAATAAAAGATATTGATAATATAAATAAGTGGACTGATGAAGAATATCAAGCATTAATCAATAAATTAGATGAAATAATAAGAGACGGAATTGCTGCTAAAGAAGAAATAAACACGGCTACAGAAATTAATAATGTGCATCCACTTTATGATAGAAGGAGACATAGTATTATTGCTTTCATGTTTAGAAGAACAGCAGAAAATAGTAGAGCAAAACCTTTTGGTAGGGGGTGGAATTTTAAAAGAAAATTTACTACATTCGATAAAACTCGTATAGAAAAAAATAGAGAAGAAAGAACAGGAACTGGTGTAAAAATATTTACATCAACTACTGAAATGATAGGCAGATTAATGCTATTAATATCATCAAAAGAAGCTGGTAATGTTAGTGCTGAAATTGATAATGAAATTGCTGATATACTTGATCATCTAAGATCAGAAAATTTATTAACATCTGACGAGTATGAAACTTTACACCGCGACTTAATATAAATCAAATGACTTAATCTAGGCGATTTAATTTTATAAAAATATAATAAATAACAATGTCAACAACACTATTGCTAGACGCGAGTCAAACGACAGAAAATAGCGCAAACTTTTCAGTAAATTACAATCCTCCAATACAACTAGATCCTGCTAAACAATACGAGATTGGATTAATTTCCTGCACTTGTTGGAATTCCATAGCTAATGTGAAAACTGATGTTAATGATGAAATTTCATTTATTCCGGTTACAACATCTCCAATATCTATAACAAGAAGATTAAAAATTCCACAAGGAGCTTATAACATTTCTGATCTAAACAGAGCTATAAAAGAAATAATAACAAAAGCTGGTGGTGTGGCTGATAATTTCGAGTTGGCAGCGAATTACAACACGTTACGAGCTAGGATAACACTGAAAAATATGACTATCGGTTTTGAACCAAGAGAAAAAAGTATTTCACAACTGATAGGATTCACTGGTAAAGTTTATAGTGCTTTTGATAAGGCTATTACATATGACGGTGAACTGCTAGTAAATATAACAGAAGTAAATACAATACTTGTTAATTGTTCTATTGCATCTGGATCTCACACATCAAAAGGTAGTAAGGGTCAAACAATTTACAGTTTCTCACCAGAAGTTCCGCCAGGATCTCTCATGCAAATTAATCCACGTCATATTATCTATTATCCGCTTATAGTTGAGAATCAAATCACAAGCATTACAATGCAATTAACAGACCAATCGGGGAGACAAATAGATATGAATAATGAAATTGTTACATATTATTTACACCTACGTGTTACGTGAGCATTACATCAACTTCGTGATTGATAATAAAAATTATACAACCTTAAATATAATGAAACAGAGAAAAAAAAATTATCGAAGAAAAATAGTAGGAGGATTTTTTGGAAATATTTTTACTAAAGTTATTGAAAATGTTCCTGGAATCGCGCGTAAAGTTGCACCAATTGCACTAGACGCAGGTAAAGCTTTTGCAAGTGGAGCTGCATCTGCTGCTGGAACTGCAGTGGGACAAAAAATAGCTGATAAAATAAAAGGAGATCAACCGTCTGCATCTGATATAAAGCAAGTTATATCAGAAATTGCTCCAACAAAAGAAATTCAACGTGCTATGATAACAACAACGAAAAAACTTTTATCACCAAAAGGCGAGCAGATTATACAAAAATTAATAACTAAAGTAACGGCGCCGCAATAAAATTTTATGTAATCCAATAAATAAAAAATGTCTGTTAAAAATTATCTCAATTTAACAGAACCTTATGAAACTGATAAAACTGTAACAGAATTTGAGTACGTCGAGTATCTTGATGAAAATTCTAATGAACCAAATAAAACTGGTATTAGAACATTTCATACTCGAGATGAAGATACATTTCTACTGCCTCATAAGGCAATGTTAGAAGTTCGCGGTCAGATTATGACAGTAGCCAATCCACCTGTTGCAATTGCAGCTGAAACAGAAGTAGCTCTTATAAATAACGGCTGGTGTTTATTCAAAAGTGCTAGATATCAACTAGCTAATCAAACTGTTGAAGATATTTCGAATCACTTACAAGTTGCGAGTACAATCTTAAATATTATTTCATTTTCCGATGATTACTCGAGATCAACTGCAACGAATATGATGTGGTTTAAAGATACTGGAAGTGGTGGTGCAGGTGTTGTTGCATCAGTTGAAATTTTATCAGGATTAACACCTATTATAGCTGCTGGAGCTAATACCGCTGCAGATGTTGTAAATGTAAGAACTTTTCTTATTAATAATGCTGCTTTGCTAGGTATAGCCGCACCAGATGCAGCCGCTAACGCAGATGCTATAAGACTTTCATTTAATGCTGCTTGCAATAATCTTGGCGTAAATCAAGTAGATCTAGCTGCAGACGGTACTGCAATGTTGGAACATGTTAATAACATAATTGCTCATAACAGAAGAAATCCACGTTATAATGAAGGTTATGCTAAGAGAAAGGCACTTACATCAGGATCACGTCAAATTACAATGATGCTTCCGTTAAGTACAATATTTGGCTTTTGTCGTGATTATGATAAAGTATTTCGTGGAGTTAAGCATACACTTATTTTAGATCGGGCAGAACAAAACGACTGTCTGTTTAGGTCAGGTGGAACTGATGTACAGTTTATCATAAACAAACTTGCGTTGTGGATGCCGCGTATAACGCCGTCAGTCACAAAATCGTTAGAACTAAACAGTATACTTGATAAATATACAAACAAAATTTATTTTCAGCAACATAAAATATATCAAACAGCAGTTCCAAATACTACCGACTTCACATGGCGAGTTACAACAACATCAAGCGAACAACTGCCGAGACAATTGTTTGTCGTATTTCAACGGCAAGCGCGACGTGGTAACCAAGAACAAAATAATGCAATATTTGACCACGCTAATGTTAGACGAATATATGCTAGACTAAATTCGAAGCAGTATCCAGAACGAGCGATAGAATGTAATTTTACAGATGATGCTAATAAAAATGTTACTCGACCGTATATGTACTTAATCGACGCAGTACAAAAATATCAAGACGCCGAAGATGGATCTCAAATATCAGTAGAGGAATTTCGTACACTTTATCCAATATTTTATTTTGATGTTAGCAAACATAGCGAGAGATTAGTTGATTCAACAGCTGATATTGAAATTACTTGGACATTAGGAGAAGTTCCAGCAGCGCAGTTGTACGTATACGCGTTAGTGATCAGCGATAAATTTGTTATGATAGATTCTGTTGGAGGTAAAACGACAATACAAGTTTAATCTGCAATCGTTATATAAGATGACAAAATATATTATAAAAGAAATATATTTGACTGATGGCCAAGTTAAAAAATTAGCAGCTGCTATTGCAAAGCAGAGACAGGTATTATTAAAGATTAATCCAATAGACGGAGTCTCTCACGCTAAAACGGGTATTTTAACAAAATTAATGTTAACCAAAAATCAAGCAAATAAATACGATCGCAAAAAACCTTTTGTTTTAAATTTAAGTGCCGCACAAATAACAGCAATGGCAAACGACATCATAGTTAAAGGTGGTTTTATTGGTCCGGCATTATCAGTGATAGCCAGCACGTTATTACCTAAAATTTTGCCGGTGTTAGGTACATTAGGACTAGCAGCAGCGTCGGGAGCAATATCTGGCGCAACGAAAAAAGCTGTTGAGGGTAGTGGTATCATTCGTGGAAGTGGAATAAAAAAAATATAAATTTTATGTGACTGATAAATATAATGCCACAACGAAAAACAAAATCGTCGAAAAAACTGAAAAAAAGAAAACAACGAAACGCAATCAAACAAAACAAGGAGGAATTATTCCTTTCGCTCCACTTTTAGCGGGACTAGCGGGAAGTCTACTGCCAAATCTGCTGGGAATAGGAGGACGAGGATTAACATTGCCGGGAACACGACCACCCCGCTAAATAACTTTGATATACTTGATAAGTTAAAATCAGTTCCTAGATTTCACGGAGTTTATTCTAAAGATGAACTCGCAGCAATAAAAACGCCGTCAGCCGTAAGTTCGTGTGTTATAAATATACAAGATTTCAATGACGGATCCGGTACGCATTGGGTAGCAGTTTATAATAACAATTATTTTGATTCGTTTGGACTTCCTCCAAGCGATGTAATAAAAAAATATATAAACAAAAAATATAAAAAAATATATTATTCGTCTAATCAACTTCAACCTATTGGAACTTCTGCTTGCGGATATTATTGTATAATGTTCATTAAACAGATGTCCCGGAGTGAGAACTCCAGAGATTCTAATTTTTTAAAGTTTATTTTGCAGTTTGATAAGCAACCTTCTCACGCTAATGATGAGATTGCAATTAATTTTTGTAAAGCTATCTAAAGCTTGCAATAAATTTTATCTAAACTTACAAATATATAATGTTAACATATTGTCTCAAATGTAAAACTAAAACAGAAAATAAGGATGAGATGACGGAAAAAACAAAAAATAATAGAATAATGCTAAAAAGTATTTGTGCTGTTTGTGGTAGAAAGAAAAGTATGTTTTTAAAGAAAACATCCCCAGCGACACTGTCCCCAGCGACACCATCGACTTTATCGCCAGAGATGAAATCTCCTGCGATGGGAGCTGGTTACCCTCATGATTTTGTTAGGGGGATTATTTTAGTAGACGACTAAAAATATAGAATGATATGCAAGTGTGATTCTGACAGAGATTTATGTCTCGAGCAAAATAAAATTATCACATACTGTCAACGTTGTAATAACAGAGAAATAATTGGAACAGGTATAGATATACATAAATTAATTGGTAAATTACCAAAACCAAAAGGAGGTTGGACATTGCCAGGCCATAAATACACTGGACCTTATAATCCTCTTGATAAACAACTAGATGAAAATGATAATCCACTGCCAGGACAGGAGCCTTATAATCAAGTTGATTCAATAGCAATGCGTCATGATATCTGTTACAGAGACAATGAGCAAGATAAGGCTGGCTGTGATAAAGTAATGTTGGACGAACTTCGTGATATGGAGCCGACAAATATGCGAGAACGTTTTGATAGAAGATTTGTTCAGGGAATGATAGGAGCAAAATATAAACTCGGTCTCGGTAGAGACTTACTCGGAAAAGAATTATACAATGATCTAGCGTCTGAGCTACACAAACCTAAAAAAAAAAGTTTACGCGACGTAAAGTTGTCGCAAATGCCGTTGATGATATCTGGGCGATAGATTTAGTAGATATATCAAATCTAGCAGAATTTAACGTTGGATCTGATGGTGCTCTAAAGAAATATTTGTTTAATGTTGTCGATGTTTTTAGTAAATACGCGTTTAGTGTACCTGTTTCGGATAAGACAGGAACGTCAATAACTGATGCGTTAAAACAAATAATAACAAGTACAGAAAGAAAACCAAATAAAATCTGGACTGATCACGGAGCGGAATTTTCCAATAAAAAGTTTGAGCAGTTTCTAGAACAAAATAACATTAAAAAATATGTTACAGGAAATGAGGGTAAAAGTGTTGTCGTCGAAAGATTTAATCGCACTCTAAACGAAAAAATACACAAATATTTGACAGCTAAAAATACTAATAAATATATTGACAATTTACAAAACATAGTTGACAAGTACAATAACACGAAACATCGAACCACTAAACTATCGCCAAACAACGCAATCAAAAATCCGATTCTTGCAAATGAAAACATGTATCGCAGACATAAATTTAAAGTCTGTGATCGGGTTAGGATTTCTTTGACTAAAAAAACATTTGAAAAAGGATTTACTCCAAACTGGACTGAAGAAGTATTTGTAGTTGATAAAGTACTTTTAACAATACCTGTAACATACGCGCTAAAAGATCTGGCAGGGGAACCGATCATTGGTAGTTTTTACGAGCAGGAACTTCAGAAAACTGAACAAGATGTTTTCGTTATCGAAAAAGTGATTAGGAGAAAAGGTAATTAAAGTTTAGTTAAGTGGCGTGGATATAGTGATAAATTTAACAGCTGGGTACCAACTCGATCGATTTCATCGTAGGAGATTTCATCTCTGGCGATTTCATCTACTGCGATCCAATAATGTTATTATAAATTTGTCCGTATTTCACAAGCACAGATTTACATTTTATTGGTTTACATAATGAAATTAAATGCAATTTTCTTTCATCATCGACTGGCATTAAATTAAATATCTTAGCGAAAATAAAATCATATTTTATACTCCTTTGCTGGCCAGTTATTTTTAGATTTAAAAACGGTCTGATAAGCTGCCAAAATATCTGTTGTTCGGCAACAGTAAAATTAAATTTTATTATTTTTTTGGCAATATGATACTTAACATTATATCGTCCAGTTGTTGGTCTGCTGTAATTTGTTCTGTCAACGACTATTTCATTATCATCGTCAGATTCATTGTTGTATAAAATATCATCTTCGTTATAGCTAGAAGATTTGTCTATTATATCGCCAGCGATTTTATCGCTAGTGATTGGTAAAATTATTTGTGGTTTTGTGGTGATTTTAACATTGTCTTCGATTGTATCTTCCGCATATATTTCAGCAAGTAGTTTCATCAAGTTCATATTATATAAGATATTTTTTATCTAATTATTCTTATAAGATATGACTGACGAGGTAAAATATCATCAAAAAGTTAATGTATTAAACTATAACAAACTAGCTGAAGCAGTTCGAAAATGTCTGTCGGGTTATAGTGCATATTCCGTTGACGTTATTGTTACTCAAGGTGATTCTCATAAAATATTACTAACAGCAGCAGAAAAAAATAAACTTAATGAAAATGCTTTTATAACGTTAAAATTTGATTGCGATGATATTATGGCATTTGCACATAGCTGTCTTACTAAGATAGAATTACGAAATATTATTAATCATCATATCTGAAACTAATTCTATCAAAAGTTGATATTGAAGTTGCTGTTTTAGTTCTGCCGTCGGCAACAAATTTTACTGCACGAGAATTTATCTTATAGTGTTTTGCCGCAGCTGAAATCGATTTAAATTTGATCTCCTCATTTGTTTTGAGATTCAACGAAACAACAGGTTTTGCAGGATATCTAAAATTAATACCACCACCTCGTCCTTTTCTCACATTTTCCTGCTGGGTAATTATTTCCAAATTTTCTATTCGATTATCAGTTTTTACGTTATTGATGTGATTAATCACAAGACCATCAGGTATATATCCGTTAAACGTCTCATAAACAAAACGATGAATAAGATAATTAACTTGATCGCCTATTATTCCTCTGACAGTTACCATGAGATACCCCACGTTATTCATAAAACCAACAACATTTTTAGTTTTTCTATTTCTAATAATTCCTTTGTCATTCGCCTCGTATAAATCAAAGACCGGGTGCGGCTGAAACTCGTTTTGTAAAGATAAGTTTTCAATATTGTCATCAGTAATCGAACTATTTACTTGATAGACTCGCTGTCCATCTGGAATATCCTCACAGAACAAAGTATAAATAAAATCTTTTCTAAACATTTCCGTTCTCTCAGCATTATCTCCCTTTACGCTAATCTTATAACCCGCTGGTGTTGGTTTTCCTATAGATTTTTTAGATTTTATGTTAATAACCGAACCTAATGCATTTCCAGCGTATAGGTTATACTTTGGGTGAACGCGATATACCTCTTGCTCATATGCGCTTGTCATATTTGCTGTCATTATATTATAAGGATTTTTGTTATCTCTAATTGTTTTTCAAATCTAGCGCATGCGCTGTCATCAATAAAATAATCAATTAGATATTATACTGTAATATAAAATGCTAAAATTACGTGATACAGTCAAAAAGAGCCTTATAGGAGAACCTGATAAAATAGCGACTGCATTTACAGGATTCGACAACAGTTATCGGTTTGATAAACAAATCTTACTGATAAATTTTACTGCAACAAATCTTTACCACCTACTAGAGCCAACTGTAAAACGTGAACTTGAAAAACATAAGGGTCTAAGAATATTAGTACAATATCATGTTATATTTTCAAAGATACTCGTGAAAGAGAAATCAACTGACAATGAAATCATAGACCCTTACATTAACGCAAAATCAAGGCGTGTTTTGCTCGGGACCGATCTTTTGTCACTAGCTAATGAAATACACCAAGAAATCTGGAAAAAGATAGAAGAATATACCGAATCGGGTTCAGGTTGGAAGTTTGAAATGATCAAAGAAATTTTGTTTCACACGATGAAATATGACGCATTACGCGGTAGTTTATATATTGACCTACCACCAAAAATAAAAAATAAAAAATGCTGTATAAACGTGAAAAATGTTGATAACAAATGTTTTCAGTGGGCTGTTCTTTCCGCACTATTTCCAGCAGAAAAACACGCTGATCGCGTTGAGAAGTATATTAGTCACGTGTCAAGATTAAATTTTAAAGATATTGACTTTCCAGTGGCAGAAAATCAAATACCAAAATTTGAAAAGCAAAATAATATTTCGATTAACGTTTTCGGACTAGATGAAAAAGAAAACGTATATCCGAGATATATTTCAGAAAAAGCTTCACAATCGACTATAAACTTACTGTTTTATAGAAATCATTATGTTTGGATCAAAAACTTTAATGGACTAGTTGGCGGACAGTATAATAAACGAAATAAGAAAACGTTCTTTTGTTATCGCTGCTTGCACGGTTGTAATGACAATGAAAAATTACAAAAGCATTTGCAGTACTGTAGTGATGTACAACGAATAACAATGCCGTCCAAAGAAAATAGTTTATTACAGTTTGTCAATCACAATCACAAACTAAAAATTCCTTTCGTCATATACGCTGATTTTGAATGTTTACTTCAACCAGTACTTGGAGTAGAAAATAATCCTAATCAATCGAGTACAAGAAAAACTCAAAATCATGTTCCGTGCGGAGTAGCGTATAAGATAGTTTGTTGTACTGATTCGAGATTATCTAAACCAATTAAATTATATCGCGGTAAAAATCCAGCTGTCTGGCTTCTCAAGCAGTTGATCAGTGAAGTTGATAATATATTTGCTCGTTTGAAAAGAGTAACTCTAATGATTAAATTAACACCTCAGCAAGAATCTGATCACGAGCAAGCAGAAATTTGTTATATTTGTGAAAAAGCTTTTGACCCTGACAACGTCAAGAACAACGTCGTACATGACCATTGTCATTTGACTGGACAGTACCGTGGAGCGGCTCATGATCAATGTAATTTAAAATTTCATGCTCCAGATTTTATTCCAGTTATTCTTCACAACTTTCGAGGATATGATAGTCACATTATAGTAGAAGCTTTTGGTGATCCTGACATAAAATCTCGTCTAAAACTCGATAACGTCATCAAATGCATTCCAAATAATTTTGAAAAGTATATGTCAGTTACGCTAGGTAAATTGCGTTTTATTGACAGCCTGCAGTTTATGGCAGCATCATTAGATGAACTTGTCAAAGGTTGTAGTAAGTTTGATAACCTAAGAGACTGTTTTGGAGATAAATTTAATCTGCTAGCTAAAAAAGGAGTATTTCCATACGAATATCTCGACGACTGGAGTAAATTTGATGAAACATCTTTACCTGACAAAGACAAATTTTATTCGCAACTTAGAAATGAAAATATAACCGATGACGAGTACAATTATGCACAAAATATCTGGAAAGAATTTGATTGTGAGACGTTTGGTGATTATCATGATTTATACTTGAAAACTGACGTGTTATTATTAGCAGATGTTTTTTTTTTTTTTTGAGAAGTAAGTTATAATAATTACGGATTAGATCCCTGCTGGTATTATTCTGCCCCGGGGTTGTCTTGGGATTCTCTACTAAAGTTTAGCAAGGTAAGGTTAGAATTACTGACTGACGTTGATATGTTCAATTTTATCGAAAAAGGTATCAGAGGCGGTATTAGCGTGATAACGAAGAAATATGCTGAAGCAAACAACAAATATTTAAAAGAGTACAATCCTAAGCTTCCTTCGAAGTATATAGTTCATCAAGATTGCAATAACTTGTACGGTTATTCTATGGCCGAACCAATGCCTTTTGGCGGATTTCATTGGATCTCGGTTGATCAATTTCTATCAGAGACAGAAAAAAAGATACCCGACGATGTTTCGTACTTCGTTGAAGTTGATCTCGATTATCCTATTTCGCTACACAAACTGCATAACGATTATCCTTTCTGCGCAGAATCAATGATCATAGATTATAGTTTATTATCTGCAAAACAACAGGCGTCAGCATCACCAAGACAAAATTCTATGGTCAAAAAGCTAGTACCAAATTTACTCGATAAGAAAAATTATGTTTTGCATTACAAAGTTTTAAAACAAGCAGTAGATGCTGGTCTTGTGTTGAGGAAAGTTCATCGTGTACTAAAATTTAATCAGTCACCTTGGATGAAAGATTATATTAACTCAAACACTTCAAGAAGAGCTGCAGCAAAAACTGATTTTGAGAAAAACTTCTTTAAACTGATGAACAATTCCGTTTTTGGTAAGACAATGGAAAATATTAGGAAACGTAAAAATAGCTAGTTAATGATATCAATCGCAGAAACAAACTTGTGTCAGACGATGATTTTGTCAGCATGAAAATTTTTAATGAGAATCTTGTTGCGATACAAAGAAGAAAAACAAATCTAAAACTAAACAAGCCGATTTATGTTGGAGCTTCAGTGTTAGATTTATCAAAGTGGTTGATGTATGATTTTCATTATAATTTTGTTAAAAATCAATGGCCGGCTAGTAGACTGTTGTTTACTGATATCGATTCGCTAGTATATGAAATTGAATGTGAAGACGTCTATCAGGATATATATATATAATAATCGACATCTGTTTGATCTTTCCGATTACCCACGTGACAGTAAATTTCATGATGATACAAATAAAAAGGTTATTGGTAAATTCAAAGATGAAATGAACTCGAACATTATCAAATATTTTATTGGATTGCGCAGTAAAATGTACGCCGTATTGCTAGATAATAATAAAATAACGAAAAAAGCAAAAGGTCTGCCTCGCGATTTCGTTAAAAAATTTATGAAATTTGATGATTACAAGTACGCACTCGACGCTGATGGCGGTGTTAGTTTTATAAGAGCTATGGCTATTCGAGCGAAACATCATAAACTCGAAACAGATGTCATTATCAAACGTGGATTGTGTAATTTTGATGACAAACGTTATTGTGAAAATGGGGTAGATACATTTGCACTTGGGTATTGTCATGATGATAGATCTATACTTTACATTATCTTTTCCAACTGAAATTTTATCTAAACTTATAAAATAATGTTTGAAAATTTGACAATGACAAATAGCTACAATAGCAAGATCAAATATCTAATGATGGACGGCAAACAATTGACAGTTGAAATTAACAATGAAACATCAGGTATATGTTTTAGTGGTAACCGTGACAAGCTAAAACTTTCGCTTATCAGATCTGATGACAGCGAGTATTTCAATTACCTCGAACAATTGTATCAAAGGTTGCTAGCGGAATTTAAAAACTTTCACAATCCGATCAGCCAACAAAAATATATGAAACTTACAATTGATCTTGATACATCAAAAATATATTTTATAGATAAAAAATATCCTCTTAACAAATCACAAATAAAAGATTTATTTGAGTCCCGTCGCTGTGTGAGCGGTAAAGTAAAATTTAGTCTCTATAATCATGATAATGAAATATTTTTAATTTCAACAGTAGAAAAATTAATTATTGGTAATGAGGTATAGATAATATCACTTACCTTTCTCGATTGAATATCCGCTTGAACGTTAAAAATATCACAAGTGTAATAATTTCCGCTTGGGTGTTCATGTGATCTTTCGTACAGCATGTTACCTGATCAAACTCCAGACCATAGGTCCGACCGCAGGTCTGCAGACTGATTTATAAAGCGCGTTTTGCCTTTTATATACTGCATTTAGTCTAGTTCGAGAACATTCTACGCATGCGCATTATGTACTGAAAAATTACGCAATGTCTGTGACTCATGCAATAGTTATTCTTAATATGTTACCTGTGTACCTTGGCTTGGAAACAAGCGGCTGTTATGCTCGATAAGTTACCTGTGTACATGATTTCCTTATTAGGTAAACAAGTGCTGTATATATACCTTATTAGGTAATGTAGTTAAGGCGAGGGGGTAGTAAAGGGGTGGGAGTAGTAGTAAGAAGAAAGGCTGGTTCGGGGGGTGGAGGTGGGGAGGGAGTTGGGTGTGGTTTGGGTGGTTTGGGCTAGAACCAGCCTTTCTTCTTACTACTTTGTACAAGTCAACAAATTGTGTATTTCCCTACAATACAAAATGAACATTTAAAAAGAACTTACAGTATTGTGAATTAAATCCAAAATAGTCCAATAAGTTCTATGACCAGTCCAAATGAATAAAATTCTAATTAAGTTCCACTGGTGTTCAAAAAACTTCATTCTGAATGTATTGATGTGCATTTAGTCGCCCGTGACGTGGAGATGTGCCAACAGTCTTTTGATTAATTACAATAATATAATTCAGAATTTTATCTGAATTCAGGATAATTCAAATAATATAATCCAAGATGTCCTATCTGAATTCACTATATTTCCAAGTTAATGTTCAAACCCCAAGAATATTATAGATGAATACTTTGTTATATCCAATGAATAATAATTTGAACATATGAATCCACCAAAATCAAATACTGAACACAATAATAAGACTGACTCCATCTCAGATGTTATATGCCAAAAAAAGTAGGATGAGGGGCAAAAATTCATTTCTGGAACAATCTAAGTTGTCAATAAGATAAAATATGTTACTAAAATAAAGAACTTGGGAAACATGAGGTACATGGGGGAATACCAGTGTCCTAGACTCTGATAAAGATCAACTATTTTTTACCTTAATAATGATCTGAATACTTAACAAACAATCATACGATAATAGCAGCTATGTATTATGTTGTTTACAAAATAAATGAACTTGATTTGGCAAGGTCAAGTCCAAAATGCTTTTATACATAACATATGATCATGGAGAAAAACCTAATAAACAATAAAACTTAATATACATAACTCTATAAACTACTCTTTTGCTCATTTTACCAATAACCTGCATTAACTGCCAATAGGATCATACAGTTTAAAGGGACAGCTGAAAGATCATGTTCAAATAACAAAAGCTCTTTCTTAGGTTCAGTCTCCTTGATTTTATTTGGTCTGTTTAAGGAAATTATACTACTGCTGAGCAATAGGTGGAATAGACAGGATTCTTACCTTCATTATTTTCTTTCCTAGGTTATTTGCAACATGCATATATCATGGGAGTGTTTAATGGTTGGATAGGACATTTCTGAAATTAATAAAATGAACACAATAATAAAATGCAGTGCCAAGGGAGGAAAAGTCTGTAAAATCCAGTACTATAATCCTCGCAAACAAATTTTTCAATTGTTTGCCAATACACAAAACTGAATATAATGAAAATTATGGTGATATTTGCAAACAAAACAAAATAACTCACTCATAACTGATCCAATTCCTACATAAGCGTCTGTAACCACCTCCTTGATTTTTATTCCTCTCTCAGTCCGTTTCGTCTTGGCTTTCTGAAAACCTGCCTTTTCTAGCGCTGATGATTTTCTCTGAACCATCCGTTTGTCCAGCATGTGAATAGTCAATACTTTTTTTTGCTGTTATCCTCCATTATTGTGTAGGAACAATACTGGGCTGAATGGCCTGGAGAGCCAATCACCTTAAGAAAAGAAATGGGAGACAATAGTTAAACAAAAGAGAGAAAAATTAAAAGTCATCTTTTCAACATTATTTTAAAGACAAAATATAAATTAAGTTGCACTTCTATCACTTGTATGGATTTCAAACAAGTCTTCAACAATTGGGGTTCCGTGGCCCGCTGAGTTTACTGATCCAATTATTATGAAGCATTCTGTGATAACTAACTTAAAATGTTTGATAGCCTGATGATGTTCATCTACCACAATACCAGCATGCAGTTACAGTTGGTTATTTTGATTATGTGATTTGCCTAACTGGCTTTTATTCTCTATACCTGATGATTCTGACCGATGACTAGTTAACATTGGGCTTCTGTCCATAGAGTATAAATATAAATTAGCAATGCAATTTATGAAATGCTACTTAGAGAGATTTATACGTCAAAATTATGTCAGGGCTGTTCCATTAAAAATACATGGGATACAGGAAAGGCACTTTTACAGTGGGGTACTCACCCATAGATGCAATTTAGAAATTTCTTATCATTTTAAAATGAACTCTGTGAAATCAAAGTAGCCTGGCATATATTTAACAAAATTGCCTTCCTTGGGTACTATGTATGTTTACATGCAACAGCCCTCATGTAATCTGATATGGATACTTCATTATAATGCAGTATCACAAAAAAGAGGTATACTCCATATCTCATATGGACAACATGTTAAGTAAGTACTATATCTACATTTTAACATCATAATCTGTTTCATTTTACCAAATACTACTAATTTTTGGTCCCGGAAAGAGGCTTAAACTTGTTGCTTATGCTCCTCCCAGAAGGTGTCAATGGTCGGGACCAAATAGATGCCCTGGATATCATAGAATGTTGAGGCCGAGATGAACTTCATGTTCATTATTTGAGCCTATAGGGCTAATTTCCCGTAGTTTTTTTTCCGATGTCAAGATTGTGGTGGCTGCCAGGAAATCTCAGCTGTCCAGTCTCCTATTCATAACTGGTTGTGAGCACCATCTGTGAGTGACATGTCCACTGGCACATATCTGAAGTTATAAAATTACATGCAAAGAACAAAGTATATAATTTAAACTTAATTATTCAATATAATGGAACTTCGAGCACAATAAATGGTGTAAACTTGTTGAAGAGTGTCTAGGACCGAGTACTGAGATTTCTCATGTACCAGAACACAAGACATGTAATATTTGGATACACTTTAAAGTAAAAATATTTTCTTCTCTCAAAGTCCACTTTCATGAAATATGTGAAACGATGATGTTTGGTACATCTGTTTTATAAAGCACTAACTAGAATTGTGTGGTTCTAGTCCCTATTTTAATGGTGCTTGTTGTACATTATTAAGCATGCATGCACACATCCTTACATGGATAAGATATCAAGTTTCGAACAAATTTGATTAACTGTCATGGCTTACATTTTCCTTGAGTCCTTGTTTAGAGTACCTTTTCTTTTCATGAATGAATGTTAGTTGTCATTTTTCAGAATAATATATACTCAAGCTCTTTGGATAAATGTTTTTGTTTATTTCCTTTTAAAAATAGCATTAGCAACTTGGCAAAAGGATACTAACCAATGCTTTGAAGAAAGTTCAAATATATATATCCTTTAGATGATATGCCTAAAGGCAGGCATATAAATCGGCCTGTTCTGTTATAGGAGTAATACAATCAAACTCTATTATTTCAGTACTTTTGATTCTATGAATGAAACAAATTACTTGACTGATATGGGGATATTCTCATTCGGCAGTGATCTAAACTGTTTCTTAAAGATCATGGACTGTTATCTCGCCAGAGTAACATCAACAAAATGTTGTTATTCTGAAAGGTATTTCAAAGTTACCAGTCTCACACTTCTCTGTCATTAATTAATTTTTTTCAACTCATGGTCTTAACTACATTTTTTTTCTATAAGAAAATTTCGAATATGAAAAAGAATATATAAAAAATCTAAAATCGGGGTTAAAGCTATTAATTAGTAAAAGATCAGTTATGTAATACTACTATAGAAAATAACTCAACAGGTCTTGAGAATGCGCTAGTTGAACAAACTATTCAATCCAGGATAAGACTTTAATTGGACGATTGGAAATGGTGTAAATATGTGTGATGACGAAGTTGCTTATGACATCAACAGGGTTCCTTTGTTCTGACCGTTTCAGACATGCGAAAACTTGTGGCAACGTTCAACCTCGTTCAATCATCCTGTTTTTATTTGTTATGTAGTTGTATGGTCTATGTAGAGATCTTTATTAACATCATGCAGATTCTGTTTTTTACTCTGTTGTTTGCTTTCTTTTGTGTAATCATCTGATGATTCGGATTTTGTGTGTTTGGAAAAGGGGTCGGTAAATGCCAAAAGCGCTTGGACACGTTGTACACCTGTTTGCACTGTTGTTTTACAGTTTGTTTTTTCATTCATTATTTCCCGGACCAACACGATATTTTTTGATCAGGCGCTATTGCAATTAATGTTATTTGCCGTGTGATAAGTTTTATATATATATATGTTAAAAGACAAAGAAAACATCAACTGATACTATGAAGCATCACAATGCAAAATATTTCATTATTGACAACATTTTCAAGCGTAAAAATGTGCAAAAAGGCTACACACACACACACACACAAACACACACACACACACACACACACACACACACACACACATATATATATATATATATATAGGTAGATAGATAGTGGCACTATAAAATGATTCGCGAATAAACGTTCTTAGTTAAATATTTGTGAGAATCAGGACTGCATAATGGTATGGTTAACTGATCACGCGGAAAGCATCATTTGACGTTTTGTCCCACCTTTGACTATGCTATTCGAGCCCAAAATTCTAATGGGGCGTGTTGAAATATTGTTAATATTATGTCTCTTAAATATGAATTATATACATCACTCTGTGATTCTAGCTCTTGTTGAGGCCAGCTTTAGAAGCAGGTGTTTATTAGGCACAAAGAAATGCAGCTAAGTAAGGCACAACACCAACCTTATCTTGAGGGTTTAGTTAAAGGCATACAATTCCTACTGTCTGTAATGAATGCGAAATTTTGATAATATAGTACCAGAGCGTACATCAATGCCTACAATACACAGTTTAAATATTACGGTTATCGGTGAATTGCCAATAAGAATAGGTTTTTATCTGAATATTAAGAAATATGGGGTCTTAGAGAATATGGCTCTGAATGCCCGAGTCTGTTACAAACCTTATATCAGGCATCATAATCTTTATATTTATATTATAATAATAATATAGCAAAACTCTAAATATTAAACAATTTTCATATGGTTGATTCTTTGAAGGGAGCACGCTTCTTCACTGCTATGGGGCTATTCTCATTCGGCAGTGAACCAAACAAAGTTTGTTAAAGAGCCTGGACAGTTGTCTAGCCAATGAAACAAAGAAATGTTGCTGTTCTTAAAGTCATTTAGGAGTTACTAAAATTCACATTTTCCCTCACTTAGTTCACCTTTTCACCTTAATGGTATTTGCTACAACTTTTCAGATTCATCCTATGAAGCATCCTGATGCAGCATAATGCAATATTGGAAACATTTTCATGTGCATACTACATAGCAGACAAATATGTTTGTTTAAAAGATCTGAATTATTATCTTTTCGTTTTACATTACCTTAAAAACCGAAATTTCGAGCTCTCTGCTCTTCGAAATTTGTAGGGTTTAATGGAAAATATGAGACTAGTTTTATGTTTGCATCATTATTTTCCAGAAACCTTAACAGACCTCACCAAAAAGATCATAGTGAAATAAATTAAGATACTTACCTGCTTATGTCGAACGTTTATCTATTAGTGTATAATGCAAAATATATTCGCTCTTCTATGTGGTATTCTATTTAAAATTTAGCAAGAAGTGTCAATATTGTTATCTTCTCATAGGTAGAGCGTGACTGATAAAGCTTAACTTCAGTGGGTGAAGATAACGTCCAGACTAAAATTCTTACACATACACATCCTTTGTGTTAAATTATCGGTACACCTTGAAGATGTAAATACGTAAATGAACCAAATTATAACACTTGCCAAAAGCTTTGCTAAAGCAGTTGCGCCCTAGATTGGACTCATCTGTTGTACACTTAATTCCATTGAGTTGTGTTGAAACATTGTTGGCATTAAGCCTCGTACTTCCGAGTTATATACTTCACTCTAAGACTCGTGGTGACAAGTAATGTAATATTGGCAACGTTCTCAAGCGCAAACCACAAGGCACAGTTTAAATGTTATGGTTATCTTTGAATTGCCAATAAGAAGAGATTATAATACTGCTCAAGTTATATCTGCTTAACAAAGATGGAATTAGTCGAGAAAAATAAAGACCATATTGTTGTAACTTTATTTCATTAAAAACGTATTTCACATTTTTCATTGCAAAATTTGTATCATTTTTGAACAACAGTCAGGAATTACAAATACCAAAGTTTATTAATATCACATATTTAATAGCAATAAGAAGTAGAAATTTCGAGACAAAGATATCGAGATATCGAAAGAAGGTCGACATTTCGAGATTTTTATATACAATTCGAATTTTGTTTCTTTATTTTTCCGTCATATCAATCTTTGAAACTTGAAGCATTTTTCTCATAATTTCGTGGTTTATCTCTCAAAATCAGGCAAAGCCCAAAGTTTGATTTTTAGTGAAACTTCGATGCTTGGTTTTAACTTTGCAGATATTATGTTTACTTCATCCGTATCCTATTACTAGAAGTTCCGACTTCTCTTGTTTTACAAAGTTGTAAATTGGTATGGAAATTTCGGAGTCAGTGTTGTATTGGCATCATTATTTTCTTGTCATCCTAACTGACTTTACCTAAAAAAATGTCGAAAAAAAGTTATTGAGGTACATACCTGAGAATGCCTGATGTTGTATCTACCAAAGTCTAATGCGAAACTGGTTCTCTTTTCTACTGACGATGCTAATATTAAATTTAGTGATTAGGTGTTCACGTGGTTATTCATACAGGTAGCGCGTAACTGAGATACGTCAAATTTCGTTGTTTAAACTAGTTAGCCTCCTTAGCCTTTACTCTTCATTATCAGGACACCTTGAAGATGCTAAGTCTGGATATTATGCAAACTATAACTTCAGTCAAAATCTTTATCAAAGTACTATGGTCCTACCTTTGACTGAGCTATTCGTGACCTAAATTCCACTGAGTCGTGTTAAAATATTATTGATATTAAGCACCATACATTTGAGGAATATACATCAGTATGTGATACTAGCTCAGTTTGAGGCCAATGCTAAATGAAGCTGTTATCATATACGTCAAATCCGAACAAATATATTTCAGCAAGACACCACCTCCATCGCATCTTTATATTGTAGGCATAATTCCTACGGTTTCTAACAAATGCAAACTTATATAAAATATTACCAGAATGTATATCGATACCTAGGAGACTCCTTTCCAACATCATAGCCATGACTGAGTTGCCAGTAAGTATAGCTTATTATGTGAGTATTGGGAAATACTGGGAGTGCGATAATATGGTACTGAATTCCATAGATTTCGTTGCCATTTTATTGCACACGAGCGTGGGTCAAAATATGTTTTAATTTTCAATCAATAGTTTTTTCATTATATACCTGAAAGCATGGATATAAATCGTTCTGTTACGTAATAGGAACAACATAAGATAACTCTAAAAATTCTATCAATATTTTATTTAAGATTCTACATAGCTGATTCTGTGCATGAAGCCTGGAAGCCTCACAGAAACATAAGCCACTCGATGGTCTCATTCAGCAGTGAACTAAGCTAAGGTTGTTATATAGGAAGGACTGGAATCACAAGGAAATATTGTTATTAGGAACAAATGACAGAATGTGTGAACACATATATAATATTAACTTATGAAATGATACGTTATACATATTCTTTTTGAAGGTTGTGGTTGTGTTTACCATTATTCGATGCTGCTGTCTGTGTGCTGTAATTATTGACAGGATAATGTGGCCTGGTCTTGTACTGTACATTAAACACAAGGGTGTAAATTCATTCTGGAGTAGTACTCATTTCAATAATTTTCTAACACAGGATAAAGCAATGCTAGTGGGAGAGGATGCAGTTACACGCGTTACGTGAAAGAGAAGTTGTGTGTCGATACATTGTATGAAAATTTATTTTGTCTGTTTGTCTGTATGTATGTCTGTCTGTCTGTCTCTCTCTCTCTAACACACACATTCTCTCTCCATCAGCAGCAACGATCTTTCCACAAACATAAATCATTAATAATTTTAATTACTGTCTCACAGTTAAGCACTAGCAAATAAATTATCCATAAAATGTAATACGGTTGCAGATACCTCACAGCATCACAAATCTGCATTAACAAGGACACATCATTCATTATATGGCCAACAACATTTCTAAATGACGCCACTTCCGGAGAATCGATATAGGTATAGCTATTAGATTCAAAGAAACTTTTTATAATCCAAAATTACAAAATCCAAATCTGTATAAAGTACATGCACCGCCGTAAATTCCATGGAGAATTTAAAGAGTAATATTAATTTTAAACAATATTGAAAACGGACGTTTGTGATATTGTGAAGTATCTGCAACCGTATTACATCTTAAAGATGAGTTCTTTGTTAGTGCTTAACTGTGAAAATATAGTTCATTACACATATTGGTTTTAAGTTTTGCAAGCTGTTCCTTGATAGGGGGATTTTACAATGTCGCCCTGACTCTAGTACAGTCGGTGCATTTACCATAATTGAAAAGTAGCAATTTTAGCCTTTTATGAAGTCCCGGAGTGACGAAATCCACTTCCTTGTTAAATGTAGAATTTACTTGGTAGATTGTAACGTCTACACGTATGTATTTCATTGTCATCTGCATATAAGCAACATTTTTACCTATTCTAGTACATTAAGAATGTTTGACCTGTTTGCCATTTCTAATCAAACATACAGTGTCACGATGATTTATAATGATCACGCTTTTTTCGAAATGCTAGCATCAGTTGAAAAGAAAAGAACTAATAGAAGTTGTGGAGAATGTGAACATAATTCAAATCGTATGTCAGATCAAGAAAAAGTGGTAACAAAAATACATAGATGAATAAATAGGTTGTTTGCTTTGTTGAGCAATAGATAGATAGATAGATGTGTCATATCTATGTCTAACGTCTATACTAGGGAGACCAACAAACTAGCTAAGCATGAATTTGAGAAAATACGATTCATGTAACTGAAAAACGACTTAGTGTTTTGACAGTACCAATTTCGCAGCAGCTGATAAATATGCGTTTGACTCATATTTATGACAGCTGTCCCACACCAGTGCTTTCTCTTCCAAAATGGGTCCTAACTCTTGAACATCACATGCACTAGAATTTATAAACCATTCAATGAAAGTATTTTCCAGCTCGGCGTCATTCCTATTCTTATTTTAATTTGTCTGCCAGCCAAACAAATTTTAAGACTTCTACCCAAAATCTGAAAATTCCGAGACCGTGAACACTCCAGTATCTTAGTTTGTTCACCTCGTGAGGCACTTTCTTCATGTAATTTAGTGATTTCTACCTTATAATCAATATATAAATCGTTCCGTTTGTTCTTACTCAATCTGATTTATGGGTGGCGATATTAATGGTCAAAGAGCACAGGCGTGTTTATGTCGCATGGTTTGAATCCGAGATCTTTATTGGTAAGATTAAATTTAGCAGATATGATAAAGAGCTAATGATACTTATATTCATTGATGTAATTCAATTTGCTCTTGAATCCTAATACAACATCTTTATGTTATTTTAGTTGTGTCACATCAATGGTGACTAGTCCCACCGGTTTCAAAACTCTCGCTCGTGTGAGGCCCGCTCGCCAGGTACAGGACTGCTGGTTACGTAAGCATTCGCTTCACTTGACTCTAATTATGCAAATAACGCCAGACTCGAGACAATGTACAAGTATATATAGGTAAATTTGCGGAATACACCACAAAATAGATATCCAAATAGCCGACATTTTGTCTAAGCTGAGATGAAAAAGAATATGTGCATGGAGATCTTATGCAAATAAGCGAATTAAGGTTATAATCAAAATGCAAATTAGCTGCATCGATAATATATAACCGATATATAGACCAAAACCTATGCGAAACACCTAATGTTAATAAAGAAACTACAAGTAGTTAGTAAAGAGAAAGACAAGAACAACCGAGAACCACGTTATATATTTAAATGTCATCTATTATATACTTTATTATTATTTCCAATAACAAACATGGAGCAGAGGGAAGCAACACAAACCATAAGTAAATAAGTTTCATTTCTCGTTAAAATGAGAAAACATGTCCAAGACCTGACCAACGCAAAAAAAAAATGGATGGGATTTTGGGTGGTAATATAACTTGAAGTAATCTTAGTTTGTGATATGTTTGATTAAAAAAACAAAATTGTTAGCCAGACATATCTATGAGCTACACGATGATCGTTGAATTCTGATGTTTTAAATGTAGGGCATGCAATGGAAGTTACAACTTTTATTCGTTAATTAGCAATTTTTGTTCCGTTTGGAGGAAGTGAGCTGTCGCAAAAAACATCGTACTCTACCGACACGCTCACCTCATGTATCTCATTCGTCTGAACTGAGCAGAAAAAGTCAATTGAAAGATAATTTTTTACTATGTCTTTACTTTATGTTACTCTTTTGTTTAATATTTTAATCTGTACATGAGGTTGAATTACGAAAATGAAACATAATGCAAATTAATTAGATTCATCCTAAAGGGATATAAAACTTGCTACCTAAAGAAGGAGAGATAAATGCACATTAATACAAGGAGTAGCCAAACGCGCAAGCAATCAACGAATTGCCTTGAATTTCGTCGCTATAACGTTAAGTTCAAATGCGTTAATATTAATAAAGTATGTGATCTGTTATGACTTACCGACAAAAAATGAGTTATATACAAGGTGATCGACAATTTGTTACTTATGAATGCCCTTAACACATTATTGGCTATATCAAGCAGAGGAATAAGGGAACAACTACCTTTCCCAAGCACATACGGAGGCATTGTAACCTGGATGACATAAGCTGGCATCGAACACTAGACAACTAGATCACGAGCTTGATGCTCTACCAATTGAAGTGCCGTGGTTAGCTATCCACTAACCTCATTTTGCGTTTCTTGGATTATTTTTTTTCCTAATTATGTTTACAGTACAGAATGCACGTCTGTAGTTTTCTGAATGTATGCGAGTTATCCGCTTTTCTAACGATGTGTTGTATTTACTGCGAAATATTTCTTAATTTATCTTTTGCTAACCAATAGTGTGCTAGACTATGACCAACATTTGCTAACCGGCGAAAAGGGTAGGGGTGCTCACACGTGTATCAACTCTGAAAAGGATGTAGTGCTCCAACATACACGTACACACTTATATCCTATCATAAGTTATGGAGAAGTATATATTCACTACACACACATCGATGAGGATTTATGTTGTAGTTGTGAAATATAGGCAATGATTAAATAACATATCTGCGAGTATGAGATATGTGGGTGACCCTGAATAGGGCCGTTGGTCTTTGTCATTGTCATGGCTCTAGGATGTTGTTTTATAGCACAGCAATACAAGTAATCTATTCAGTGTAAATTCAATTGAAATAAAGTGCGTTCAATAGGGACACATAATAATGGCTGACCCATATTGTTGCAGCGGTAGATTTCGAACCTCCAACCTTTCTCTACTAATTACAGAACCACCATAGTTCATGTGTCCATTTCAGACATCTTTTGACATAAACGACATCATATTGAACCTATTGTTCATACAAGAATCCCCAGGGCATCATGATTTAAGACCTTACATGAAAGTCTTAAATGCTTTACGAAATAAGTATTTTATTTAATATGTGTCATTTGTTAATGAGGCATAGTGTTTCCTGGAACTCTTGTCTTATTTGTAAGTTATACGTAGTTTTTCATGGTACCCTTGTCACAACAATAAGCTAGACATTGTGTCTCATGGAAACATTGTCACAATCATAAGCGAGATATTACATTTCATGGAATCCTTGTCACAATAGCGATAAAGCTCGTACATTTGAAAATAATTGAATTTATAGTTATATTCTTTAAATACATAATGTGTATTCATTTAAAGCCTAGTTTCATTTTCGTCCTGAAAATAATAAGACAATACCTAAATATCTCCTGCATGGACTTTAAAGAACTATCAATTTAATATTCACTAAAGGTGTTATCTTCAAACATATTTTAAACAATATCAAAGTTAGATTGTTACTAGAGGTATTTCGTTTGATGACAAATAATCACAACAAGATTCAGTGCTTCATTTATATGTAGTTGTTATGTCAATGGTCTAATTTTATTTTATGATACACATTCACAGTAAAGAGAGCAAGAAAATGCTTTATTTTGCCAGTAAAGAACTAAAACACGTATCTCAGATGGCATTGTTACATATAACACTGATGACAGTGTTTTATGTAGGAAACCCAGGAATCTAATTGAATTAACTGTTACATAATTGTTTTATTATAATAAAACATTTTTAAAAAAAACAAAAAAAAAACAGAAGCACAAAATCCCTACTGAGTAGGACATTATTTCCACAGAATATCCTGCAGCTATTGCCCATTGGACCTATTCCTTGCAATTTCGTGCTGGCAATATGAAAAGGTAATCATACGGACAGATCATTCTACTTGGAAGTATGTGTAAGAACTTACTGTTTGCACGCAATTGCCCGGAATATTTTATTGTTTTAACAAACAATACAACTACAGGACAGTTAGCTGACATATGTACAAATATTGAAACTAATTGCTGTTGTCCTTGTTTTGGGTTTAGCGCCATTTCTTAGCGCTAGGTTGGCAATACAAGACGGCATGTATAACTGGTGGAGGAAGAACCCGGAAGAAAACGTCGATAAGAAACACAGGCCCATGGGAAGCTACTGGCAGCCTTCTCACATACCCAAATTGGACAAGCCCGATATTCGAACCCCTCCGGACAGAGGTGAGATGTTAATGATCGGTAAAGGCCACCGGGGACTCCGAAACTAGTTGTTGTTTTTTAGAGCCAATTATATTTGTATATGTAGTTATCGGAAGGATATTTTGGCTTCATGATAATTATGTCAACGTTTAAGATCAACTGTAAAATTAAATTAATTTAAAAGACTTTATTATTCATGTGAAAATATATTATGTCAGTTAATCACTCCATAAATCCTTATTGTGAAAATAGGCATGATAAACTCATCATAATTAAGTGAAAAGTTTGGTCAGACACGGTGCAGTAATGAAAGAGAAATGGCAGATCATCCGCACCTATGGCAGCCTCAATGTTATATGATTGAAACATTAAATGCTATGACAAATAAAAATAACAATACAGCCTCTACATACACATATATTTATCAAGTCTATAACTTGGTTTGATATATTCGCATGTGTATGTGGTCCAAGAAATCAAAAACACTAATCTCTTGGTAGGTTGGACAACAATTTCCTTCCCTACACCTGGTTGAATATCTACAAGTAATATCAAAAAATATAAATGCATGGGGAAAATGGCCTTTCTTACTAACTGGCAAGTAAATAATACCTGAGTGAATATTTAAAAAATGCCCATGTTGAGTATCACAAACGCATCTGACTAAATACAAAATGGGCACGTTGGTGACTGAATGTTTCTAGATTTATACATGTATTCAGATGACACATGCTTCCACATCGGAAAGACAGCACTGCCGATTTACTGCAGGTCATAATATGTTACGATTTCAAAAGGTCTCATATACGTCTTGCAGACTTTACCATTTATTTTTGACAGAAATGTTACTGCAATTATTAAAGCTGTCCACAAATGTTTCTTTACATTTTTTGACAGAAATCGCAACTCTGTCATTTTATGTTCAATCTATCATTACATTAGGACCATGTCCTTGTATATTTTTCTATGACCATCCATCTATCAGGAGGTCCATTTTGGAATTGCAAATGAATACCAGTTTCAGAGCAAATAACCCAACCAAACATTGTGGATGGCCTGCACCAAACGGTAAAGCAAATAACATATTTTGTTTAGGTGAACAAAATTTCAACAAACTGGAGTTTTCGAATGTGGGATACGAAAACGCTTTATGTTTTGTGGTCAAAGGTTTATGCTAATTAAAGCGAGAAATCAGACAACATAATTGTACCAAATTTTGTATGCCTCATGCTAATAAGGATAACAAGTCCTACATATGTTGGGTTAATCAGGTATAAAGTCAAGATCCGAATGAGTAAATGTAATCGGTTTTGGCCTTGAAATTTTGTGGTCAATAAGGGAAGTTCCGGATACATGATGTAAATTGTGACTTACAAGCTGTAAATCATTATTTTCAAATGCATTTGTATCATGTGACAAGTGATCTAGGTCTCAGCAAATTTTTATGAGTAGTCAGTAGAACAAATAACATAGACCCTGATCTGCCAATAGTATATATATATATATATATATTATATATGCTCATTTATAAGTCGATTCCAACTGTAAACTGGACTGACCTAGATATGCCGTCACAATACGCCGGCAGAATTTTGACTTAGTTTTCTGTTGGACGTAACGAGTAGAAGAAACAACAAAGACCCTGAAGTGCCAATGCAGTATGCAAATCGGAGTCTGTGTAGTTCTACAGTTGTGCTAGACTTATGAGTATATGCAGTACCATGAATTTAGTACTTGTCTGATTCCATTACAGTTTGTGATTTATGATTTTCTAATACTCTTATTTGATTCAAACAATATTTTCTCCTGCAATAATATTTGTGCAGAAAGCATTTATATTGTCATATTCAGATTTTGATTTGGGTGAAATTATTTACTATTCTCCGGAAATGCAAAGTACTTTATTACAGTATTCTTGGAGAGAGCAGCTTGGATTTATAGTGAAATTAAAGCAAGGACATATTATTGGATATTATTATTATGATTCAACAAAATAATTTTGGCACATCAGTACAAATTAGGCAGTTAGTACATTGGCGCAGTAGATACTACCGGCCACTACAGGCACATCAATAGCTGCAGCGTTGGAAATTAGTAGAATACCACTAAAGTTTATTTTGAACTTTATTCACTAGGACTTGTGTTAGCAATTTTAGGATTATTTGGATTTTAGTTTGCAATACCGTAGGTACTTTTTTAGACATTGATTTCATGGAAAATAATTTATTTGTTGAATTTTGCAAAATTTGCTGCCTTTCACCCGTTTCTTTTATTTTGTTTTTCCTGCTACCATGTGAGGGCAATCACCAGCCTTTTTTGTAGGTCAGAAGTCATTTGTGTTATCTTATTGTCTTTCGGTTGTCTCTCTGTCATCTCTCATTTTGTGTGACAGTGTTAGGATAGGTAAATATACATGACATCACGACGTTCCTTGGTTTCATTGTTGGCCGAAATAAAGTAAATTTGATAACATTTGTATCTCAAATGTTGTGCAACGTAGTGCCACCTTTCTGACAGCATTCGCGGCCATCTGGTCAGTGATGTAGTCAACATTAAAATTTGATGCCACAGTTTTGTATTAAAGCGTTGGCAAGTCAGGTACAGGGTAACCAATATGCTATATATTGGGAATGGCATTGTTACATGGAAATCCCACTCAAGCTTTACATTATTTTTATTCGATGAAGCTCTGTAATGCAATATACAAATAGCATGTCTTCGAGACTGAGATTTCCGTGTTTATTTTTCAGCTCCTCCAATGATGATCTATCTCGGCCATTTGTACTCCAAACAGGATATTAGAAAGAAAAAAAACAATCATTAAATTTATTTCCATCACATAATTGACATTGATTAGTCTGAACGCAAAACTGATGTTAAACGATATGAAGTCAAAGATGTGTATAATCCTTTATTAGAATATTTGTAAACATTACCCAAAACAAAGTACCTGCGATAGGGAGTCAGAAATATCGCAAAAGATATCCCAATTACGTGTGTGAGAAATGGCATTATATCGAACACTTCTTTCAATCACGACAACTGTTACCTACAATTTTAAAGTATTGCAAATTATAATTCATGCGTGAGGGGCTATTTTTGCTGTATTTATTGCTTTTGAAATATTAACAAGTGAGAGCGTTTTATTAGCTGTTTTCTGCAAAACAATTTCGAAGATCTTAGTTACATCTTTAATTGCAAAAAGTGCTTCAAAGCAATGATCTGGAATGTTGACAAAGTATAAAATTAATTGAAAATTTCTTGATCATATAATTCAAGCTTTGTGTTGTGATGTGTTCTCTTTACACTTTTCTTCTAGGTTAGTAGTTAATCATTTTCGAATGAAAAGTTCATTGGATTTCACTTTAACTACATATTCGAAAAATGATTAAAATTAGTGACGTATACTTTTTTCCCTTAGGTTACATTATACTTAAACAAAATTATTGAAACTAACATTCAATACAAGTAGTCAGTTACAAATACAGATTTACTGGCAAATTTCAGGATATTTTATAATTTCGAAAATTCTATGAAGCATTTTGAATCCAGGTCTGTTAGATCAATTAGAACAATATATCAAACTCATGAATCTGACATGTGTTTCCTTTGGTAACATTTCTTTTAGTTAATTAGTAATATTGATCATCGTAAATCTCATTTGAAATGAGTATCGGTTCTTACATTTGTATCAACACTAGAAGAATAGTGAAGAAAGTTATTATTATATGCTCATTTTAGTCTCCGTTAGCTTTATATTGTCAGAATCGTGCAGTATTTTGAGATACTCAACACCCTGATATAGCACGCACGTGCACGATACCTGTGGCTAAAATTGTGTATTATGAACTACTTTGTAAGCAAAACATTTGCACTCATGCAGTAGACGCTTAGGCTTCTGGTTGACTAAATTTGTTTGTGTATCAACGAGTTCCACGAGTCAGAAACGAAACTTTCAAACAAGCACACAAATGAATGTGATATTCGCAATATCAACATCAAACGTGAGAGACGCAGTAATTGAAAATACCGTTCTTATCATTGAAACAGCTTTCTAGGAGAAATATTTTAACCTTTTCGCAAAGAGGAAGGTTCAGACTATAACCATTGCTTTCTAGGAAATATAGAATGGAAAAGAATATTGAGGCCGAGGGTTATCGCATCTCTATCAGAGACGTACCATTTTCCAAGACTGTCAACTGTTATGTATACGTAATTTAATTATTTGCTTGTTAGTTTTAATTTTTATTTATTCCATTACATGTTACTGTAATGATAGCTTTGTCTACTGGATTTGACATCCTTTTTTTTTTAGAAATTCAGTTCACTTCTGTTTGACCTGACTGTTAATTTACTAATAAACAAACAGTAGTAGAAACACTTTATCTAGTTGCTGACCTTGATTCAGAAACAGTGGCCTGTCAGTGAAACTTACATTAGTTCAGCTCCTTCTCCGAGTATTGTGTTTGGTAATCACAACCCCCTTACTTTCGTCGAGAAGATGAAAAAGAAAAATCAGAAATTATTAAAGTGGAGTTTGTTATTACAGGAATATAATATTGACATCAGGCACATCAAGGGAAAACACACTTTAACAGCAGATGCACTTTCCCGTGTATAGAAATATTATTTCATGTACACTCTGTATAATTCATAAGATTTCTTCTAATGTTATGTTAAAATAAAAACAACAAAAACCTCGTATATAATTAATCTATGGTAAAATCTTTATTATATAAATCTTTCTTTTTATTTATGGGGGAAAGTGTTATGTATATGTAATTTAATTATTTGTTTGTTAGTTTTAAATTCTTTTTATTCCATTACATGTTACTGTAATGATAACTTTGTCTACTGGATTTGACATTTTCTTTTAGAAATTGAGTTCAGTTCTGTTTGACCTGATTGTTAATTTACTCATAAACAACCAAAAGTAGAAACACTGTATCTAGTTGCTGCCCTTGATTCAGAAACAGTGGCAGTTCTAGTAAATAACTTTTCAAATTTGTTTATTGTTACGTACATGTAACTTAATTACTTGTGTCTTAGTTTTAAAATTCTTTATTATTTGATTTTTTGTTTCATTACATTTTATTGTAATAATAATTTTCATTGGATTTGAATCTCCTTTCAGAAAATTGGCTTGGCCAGATTAGATTATAAGTTACTTCAGCGCTATTTTTAGTTCATTGATTTCGTAAACATCGAGTGAAAACGATGGACTATTACCAAGGTCATTTTCTGATTGCGTGATTGTTCTAATTTGTAAACAACATTTTTTTAAAATGAGTTTTATAATAAGATTCGCTAAGTTCTTCCATGATGGACGTGCCTACCGGTTGTGTGCTGCTATTGCGATGATCAAATTAGTGTCAAGTACCCATCACGTGAGCCACCATGTGATCTAAAATCGAGGCTTACAACAGCCAATTGGTATTAAAATTATTCAGTCGTATCTTTACACCTTGAAGGTACAAGATGTTTCAATTGTTGATGTTAGATTGTTTTGAAGTTCATTTATTTTTTGGAATTTAATGATTCATATTCTCTAGAAAACAAAACATGTGGTTTATATTTATAAAAGTTATGGGACACAAACATTCAGTCTAAATGTATTCTGGAATTCTAAATGGAAACTTAAACTGTGATTCAACGAGGATCTGTTGCTATAAGTACAACGACTTCATCTGACGTCATCGCCTCTATATTGGAATTTCATCGAGATTCGAATCTGAATTCATTTAGAACTGTTCAGTGATAGGACTTATATTTTTCAATCCTAGGATTAAATTTTGGATTATATTCACAAACCGTAATTCCTATTTCCTATTTTTACATTGTTTTCTAGGGAAATAATTTTTTTTGTTAAAATATGCAAAGCTTGTTGGCTTCACTCTTTCCTTCTGTTACTTTTTACGAGATTACACGTAACATTATTCATTCCCAGAGTAAGAACCATTGATTTCAGTGAAGGCCATACTGGGAGTGCTTGATGTTAGGTATTGAAAAAAGCTTTTATGCTGTTCTGGACGGGAGACCACGTGACCCTCATGCGTCTTAAATAAGTGTATAACTGTTGTCTTGATAGAAGATAGTTCAGTTCGAGCTCTAAATGTTGACACTTAAAGGTGTTTTGTTGTGATCAGTTTGAGTTGAAATTCTATTTTATGGAATTAGTGATTATATTCCCTGGTAATACATGTGCTCAGACAGAATTCCTGGACAAAGACATTTCTTGCAAATTATTCGAAATTCCAAACTGGAATATTATTTGCTGTGATTCAAAAAGGAACTGTTGATAACATCACTTTGAAGATTACGTCCGACAGACATCATCGCCCTCCATTTTGAATTTCATCGGGACTCAAACTACGATTCATTTAGGACTTTATAATAATAGGACTTCTATTTTTAAATTCTTGGATTAATTTTGGATTTGATTCGTAAAACCGTAAGTTCTTTTTCTCATTTTTACCTTGGTTTTCTAGGGAAATAAATTATTTGTTAAATTTTACAAAGCTTGTTGTCTTCACTCTTTTCTTGTTACTTGTTGTAAGAGCCTAGACACGTAACACAACATACTTTATTAGAGAATAAATGCAACTTAAGGTTTTGTTCTGAAAGTAAGAACCTTAGCGCCAATAAGCTAAGATGACAAAATAGGATTATTTCCCCTGGCTACATGGACTGTCCCCCAACGTTGGTTTGCAAGTTTCCCCGTGTAACTATTTTGATGCAATGTTAGACTAGCGATAGGAGACACACACTGTATGATACAGGTCGTAAATGTGGTCCCTGCAACAGCGAGATCCAAGTGACTGGGAATAAACATGTCTTCTTTTAGTTGGTAATAATAATGGCAATAATATACTTACATTTTTGCATCTTGAATTTTCTCAAACGTATTTTCTTAAAAAGTTCTGCAAATCCAAATGACTTGTCCCGTATAAGCTGACAACACCGAAACTGTACTGAAATTTCAATTATATTTCAAGTGAAATAGCCTCTCCATACTGCAAGGAATTTACCCAATAGTCCTGTCCATCATAAACACAAAAGCAGAATTGAGTTGGTTCAACATAAGGCCAAATCTATACGTCACATACCAAATGGAAATGATGTTGCAGTGCGCGTTCATTCACAATATGACTCTAAATTTCAATTTTAAATATTCCAAAAAGACAAATGGTTTCGAAACTGCTGTCGAGCGCGCTACGTATTTCACAGGTCGCTGGGTGGTGCTATGTGTTCATTAATAGAGTCATTGTGTATTGATGATTCTGTGGCTTTGTATTTATTTTGGAATGCAATATACATTCTATCACTTTGTTTCTTGTAATGTATTTTTTATAGTCAAACCGTAGATAGAATAAGAAAATGAGCAAGTAATAAAGAGGTTACAGCATTAGTATGGGAGAATATAAACTCGTTTCCTCGGAATAACACTTCACATCTAAAGATCGTGCGCTATTATTCCCCCCATAATACTCGTTCTTATTTTCCCATACAAATAGAGTAACCTATTATTCTAAAAAAACTTATTTGGTTTCTTACTTAGATGTTGTGTATTTACCTACAACTTGATTAGAGCTGCAAACTACAATGACCCATATCTGCCGTTGCACAGTTGGCATATAGATCTAAATCGATGCACATTGTTAGAAACAATCCATTGAACAAGCAACATACATCATGATTTACTTACGCATCATATGATGGCACATCAGGGTTTATGTTTGTAGATGATTTTCTTTCTTTAAATTGGTTTAAGATTCTATATCAAAAGACTACCAGCAGTCTTATTTGTTGTGATGTAATCAGGTGTGATGACTGTTACATCATCATGCCGACCAAATATCATGGGTTTATGTTTTTGTTTAATAGAAATTGAGTGACAATACTTTATGACTATTGACATGTTCTATCGACAGACCTGAGCACATCACTGTGGTAAGCCCCAATGGAAACGTATTTTTCGCATCTGTTTATATCGTCTGCGTCAAGGAAAACAGTTTTTGCAGATACGCATGAATGTGTGTTAAAAGCTGATACATCATTTACACTCCCCAGCAAGCCATAGTTATTTTAGCACTGTCCCATTCATGCAAATTTTAATTAAACGATGAAAACAAAACTACTCATATTTCGAAACGTCAACAATCAACATACAAACAACAATTTCAAGCTCAATAGATCGTTTGAGACAATATCTCTCACGATGGTCTGATGTCTCCTGTTTGGATCGAGTTTAGTACATCTACACAATTATATTCTTAAACAATATTCGACAATATACAGCAAGGCTAACACTCCGAAGATGAGTATGACATGATTGATTGAAAAACCACCCTTCGCATGCCACATGCTTCACCTCCAAGCTGTAGCGGAATTAGCAAAGGTTCTTTGGTGGATCAATGTTCCAGCAGCAATCGCTGTGTCATCTAAATAAATGATGGCAAAGAATATACATGTTTAGTAGAATTCCTTTAACAGAAATCAGTTATACAAATTATTAAGAGTGTGCCCCACTTATGGACGTGTCTCGCTGTTCAGACAATTTTGATATTTAGCAGGAAAAAAGGAAATATTGTCGAACCGATGTGCACATATTATGTAGCTTTTGTGAAACGTTTGACATTTATTTATCGATCACTAAGACATCGATCCCTTGTAGAAGGCTTCCACCATTATCAAACAAATAGGTCTTCCGATAAAGGTTAATGTCCGAAAACACAAGCCATCATACTACATCAACCATATATCGTTTATCTGCACTCAATATTCAGCTCAAAAACTGCACTGGCTCCATTATACTAGTGTGGATGCAGCACTCTAGAAACCTCGGAGTAAAGAAACTTGGTACCCTTTGGATGGGTGGATGGGAATTTTAAAATCCACAGATCTTCTACGAATGTAAGGGATGCATAGTTTATGAATCTCCTACTTGTTTTCCTTAAGGAGACCTGAACAATTATTCTTTACGAGTGTCCATTATGCGGAAACGTTTTAAGGACGTCGGATTTTGGAAATTCAAGGATACCTAGTAACAGTAATGTGGGGACACGACAATCGAGTTTTTAAACACATCCCGAATTTTAAGGCATCGGCGAAATTATTATTCAGTAGGCATTAAACCTTTACATCCACATGACAATTTGTTTCGAGGAGAAACAACGCTACACACTTAGTGTCGGGGTGGAAAAATCTCAAGGCGAGCAAATCAAATATATCAATGTATGTTCCTTGAATACTTGGGCATGCAAATATGTTCGTTTTCACATCGGGTGTACTGAAGTTTTGACAGAACGCATCGACGTGGAACACGTTCGCCATGACAACGATTTGATCAAATGTCAAGTGTTACAACAGAAGACCTTGTATTATCCTGATTTGCTTCATATTTGCATGTTAAACTGATGTTTCCTTTATGACGTACGTGTGCTGAAGCATGTACTCACGACCTTCCTTGCCGTCACGATCACCACGAACGAGCTTTGACAGGAAAGTTCGTGTGTGTCGAATTGTGTCACATTTTACTGATCCAAAAATCGATGAGCGCACTTAAACATAAATCAAATCCAATCATTTTCAAATGGATATTTAGTTGATGTCTATATTCAGCCAATGTTAAACGGATTTCTGACTCTGAAAATGTCAAATAAATTAAAAGGCAAAACAAACAAAGGAGAAGCACAGTAAGTTCACACTCGAAGAAGGAGAAGAAGAAGAAGAAGATCATGATGATGAAGAAGAAGACGAAATAGAAGATGAAGTAGAAGAAAAGGAAGAAGAGACACCAATAGAAAATGTCTCATGCTTTGGTACTGATGCCAGAAAACCCGCAAATGAACAAAACCGCAATCGTTGACGGTCTTTCCTTTATCTTTTTCCGCTATTGTCCTTCACTAATATGCCTGCCAAACATAAGTTAAGACCAGTCTTTCCCAATGTGATGAAACATGGAACCAATTTTAAATGACACATCTACTCCCTCAGCTTTTTCTGATGTTTTAGCTGCATCTACAGGCATACAATTAGCGACATGCAAAATTAAACACAGGTGTGATATAACGTTTACCGGATTCTTGCAAGCAAGAACTGGTAATATTTATTTCGTTGAGTGCACCAGTAGTGCCTATACTCAAGTTAATACGACACATCGGTAATAAGTGGAGACGAATTGCAATATAAAATTGAAGTGTTGGGTAAGATTCACTTTTTCCACATGAGACTCAGATACATTCATCATCAGTGTCGAAAGCATCCCCCAAACAATTAGAAAAGGTACTCTATCCTCATGTAGTTAAACGGTGTGATGTCTTGTTCGTACTTACGAAATCAAATCTTTTGATACAAAAAATAACCATTATAACTTTACTTAAAGAAATCAATGATACCGAACAATGTTCATTTTGAAAATGTTTTGGTTGATTATTGACTTTGTACATGCAAAGATTGTTGTATATGCTTTTTCATGAATTCATTGTTAGCTTTTTTCTAGTTTGCGTCATTCAGAAAGTAAAGTAGCACGCCCTCCAGCATTCGTATTTGTCGATAGCAAACACATAAGGGCTAAATATGTTACCCGCAATCTGCGTAGTAGAGATTCCATGTCTATTTCAATCCGGATCGGGTATATAAAAGGGAAAGCGTTAGCCTATTTTGGTATTAATCGCTGATTCCTCTACGGAAATTGAATGGCCAGCCAACACTATCAAGTGGGTAAACTCTGTGTAATTTATGAGCTTCTTGCAGAGAGTAGAAAACCCCTGAGCCATGAGAATAACATTTTGATTTTTCCTGATCTATCCCACCTAGGTAGAAAAATGATCGCCTTTTACAACGGCAGACCCATGGATTGGATAAGCAATGAAGCAGGAGAGACCACGAAGATCAGGGGAGAAAAGAAGCCCAGGGTGCAAGAGAACGATAGAGAAAGCAGCACCATATCTCCGAAAATCGGAAGAGCGCAGCAGAGGATTCGCTCCAGGGAAGGTGAGATCCAATGAGTGATATTAAGCAGCATACTATTCTCGTGACATTCCACTCACGTTAAGCCAATGGACTTGTGTCAACTTCCAATTTCCTGGTAACGATGAATACCCGAGGTACCAGCTTTAACCCCCTTTTAATATCCTTTTTACTTGTTCATCTCTTGAAATCTCTCAGACATTTCCAAACTAATATTTCTGGAGATGGCTGAATCACATTCAGTCTAAGTTTTATGATGTGCCTCGATATATTTTAGGATTTGTCATTTACTGTAATATTTTTTTCCTTGTTATCATTTGTTGAAGTTTCATGAGAATTGAATCTTAACACAAGTGATTGTCAAGTATTACTGTCTTATTTTGAAAGAAACATAATAATTATTCAACGCACTGAAAAGAAATTGCCTGATCGACGCATTTTGTTTTTAATCTGATGCAATCAATGGTTATTTTATATTAAATTTAATAAATATTATTCAAGGTTTTTCATTTATACATCATCAGATGATAAATGGCTTTGCAAGCTCTCCGCTGACCTGGAAATATCAGTTTTCCTTATAGAAGCCGCGATGGTGCCGAATGACAACCCAATGTATGAAACGCAACAGCAGCTTACATGACAGAATCTGACTGGATATGTTATACA
Organism: Megalonaias nervosa; assembly: GCA_016617855.1. NCBI lineage: Eukaryota > Metazoa > Mollusca > Bivalvia > Unionida > Unionidae > Megalonaias > Megalonaias nervosa. The sequence continues at coordinate 30,524 of JAECUM010011582.1, read as the reverse complement.
TAATAACCAAATAATGCTACATAGGGATGACAGACAGACAAAGGAATGTCGTACAACGAAGTTAATAGGATAATTTCTTTCTTTCAACTCCTCATATGTAACACTGTTTCAGATTATTTGTTTTCAATTCGTTTCAATTGAAAATATGTCTTATTCTCTTTTCAAAATCAAATCCGAAATGGCAGTAGAGTATGGTGTTTGGGAAATAAGATCAAGTTATGTCAATATCTTCTTTGTCTCTTGCTATCAAAACGCATCCTTTTGATATTTTCTACTGCCAAAACATGCACGATTTAAATATTTTTGACATCATAAGATAGTACGCATGAATCAAATTATTGCTAATAATTTTGACATCAAAGAAGGGCAAGTTTTGTTTCTTAATCATAAGTTTCAGTATCTATTAAATTCTAACAGGTATTTCATTGGTTTGCTTGCAATTCAGGCTCTTAAAATGTATCATCAATTTTAAGACGTTTTGATACTTCTATTTATGTAATATTGATTATACTAAATATTTTGTAGTTCAGTTTGAGAGTATATCTTTTTTCCAAAATGTATGATTATTATCTCGATATTCTAACCATATCACCCAATGAGTATTTTACTCAGGAAAAATCACAATTAATATAGAGGTTTCAAGTTTGTGACCATCAACTGTTGAAATGGTTTTTGGATGTGTTTCTACTATATTTATTTATCATTTTTGGTAAAGTATCTAAATATCTTGTTGCAATGTTTACATCAAAATGTTTCCACGTTATAAATTTTAGATTTCGATTATAATATTAAACAAACATACCTTTACACTCATTGAACTCACGATACATATATATATCCAACAATTTCTTAAAAGGTTCATTACGTAGGTATGTTCCTTGGCTAGTCCAGCTTTTTTGAAGGTTTTCTTGTTTCTATAATTTATTGAAAAGTATTTGTTAAATTAATACCATTTTTATTTGGAAGATGGTATTTACCAAGCATAATTACTGAATTCATGAATTACAGTTGATGCATAGTTTTATTTCCTTTTTAAATTTGCTACATTTCTGCAGTTAATGAAATCAAACAACCAGACTGAATTTAATTTATCAGCATTTACACGGCACTTTGTGGAATATGGCTTGCTTAGGTGTTTGCATTTCTGCGATGTATTTGATATCATCACTTTATTCCGTATTTTGGCCTTTTTCATAAACTTAATTAATGTGTGATTCATGATTGATTTTCTCCAATTGTTTCTCCAGAAGTTTAGTTTCTTTAGAAAGCGTAATCCATAGCAAATCACCACTGCTGAATTCGTTTGATTAGTCATGCGCGACAAAAGTTCCCATAACACAACCAGGCATAAACATTTCTGCAATATTTTTATTTACATATATCAGTCTAGGTTGTAATTACAAAGTTAATATTGCTCCATGCATATTTTTAACCTTACTGAATAGTTTGTGATATATCATCATACTGAGAGTTTCTTTGCACCTACGTTTGCTAGGTTATGTGATTCCTTTCGAAAATAACCTTACAATCCAGGCCCAGGCAATTTTAGAAAATGTATCTTAGTAGTTCTGAGATTTCAAAATATTCCACATAGGTTACCAATCGATAGTGTTAACCTATTTCATTATTTAATTATTACATACTGTGTGGTACTTAATCTGAGGTGGTATATTGGTATAATGTATAAATCAGAGGGATAAAACCTATTTCTTTTCGCAATATGGAAGTAGTGTAGCGTATTAGGCAAACAAGCATCTTTGGTGGATGACTTAAGTGGTATGTGGCACTTAACCAGTTTCGGTTAGAAACTATATGTTATAAGGACCATGCTATTTTATCTCTATGTTACATTCTTTATTTTATGACAAAAATGTGCTAGTTGTTCATTGTTTCTACGTTAATCTAATATCTGAATAAATGTTACATTGTATACAAAATTTCCCTACGTTTACTAAATACCATAGGATTATTATTGATGCAGTATCATCCTATGTCCCTGCGTCCTAATTACTTTGGACGTAATTTTTGAACAATTGTGCATAATAGACATCCTATAATTTTCAAGTGTCATGATAAACACATGCGCAGTCAGTATTAGTCAATTTGATATATTAACCAAAACCATTGGATTATATTTAAGACTCAAAAACAATATTTTAGCTCTAACCCTAACTCTTTTTTTCCAAGATTCCCGTTTCTCTTCAAAAATCATCGATGCATAATTTACTGTCTTTTCTTATTCTCCATTTATGTGCAGTTTCCTATGGTTTCCCATGGCACTGGTATAACTGGCAATATTATGCAATTGCTGAAACAGTAATTAGTTTACTCAACTGACTATTATTTACTAGAAGAAAAAAAAAATACTGAACTTGATCTTTAAGCACTACAAATCTGCCGCATTAGGTATCTGAATCCTTAGAGTGTATCAGGTGGTCAGTTCAAACAAATATTCACGAAGCCTTCTATATATATATATATATATATATATATATATATATATATATACTATATATATATATATATATATATATATATATATATATATATATATATATATATATATATATATATATATATATATATGTTAGTCATTTGGAATTTTACATTTGACTTTGAAGTATGACCTTAAATTGTATGTCATCAGTCTTCAAGTTATATATGTTGCAATCTTTCTCCTAAAATTTTCTTAGTATGGACAACAATTGACCTTTTACTTGTTCTCGCACACCTGGATTGAGAGAGAGAGAGAGAGAGAGAGAGAGAGAGAGAGAGAGAGAGAGAGAGAGAGAGAGAGAGAGAGAGAGAGAGAGAGAGAGAGAGAGAGAGAGAAATGGCATGGATATAGCAATAGAGAAACGCTTCTCCGGTGACCTTTAAATCAGTCCAGATCACAAACAACATATAAACATCGACATGCGACATGCGATTTAGAAATGTGAGCTAGAGCAAATATAAATCTATGAATGATATCGGTAAAATGAAATGATCCAGTGGTTTATTGTGAACGGCAACGGTGCAGCTGTTATAAGCGCAATCGAGTAAAGGAAATGAATTGTTAAGATTGTCATTGTCGTGTGGGAGAGTATATATGACAATCACCCTTTCAAAACAATCTGGATACAGAAATCAAATAGCTGTTAATTTGGCCGATACGTTTATCCTCTTCACTAAATCAGCATGACTGGGTGACGATCTAGATGCTAGAAACCCAGAAAAGGACAGAAACTGCCTTTCTGACTGGCTGTCTGGCTGAACTACATTCCTTTCAAGAGATGCAAACGGGTTTAAAAAATTTTTTCCACTGGAATAGTCACCATCATCACTATTATCCTCGACCTTTTATGGTTCATGCCCCCAACGTCACATTTAATGCTTGCATTATAATATTGCTAGAGACTATTAAAATCATCACATAAAGTTTGAAACATTACCTTCTTATCTTATTCATTGTTAAAAAATGTTTAGAAACTCTCTAAATATTTGGCCATGTACCGCTTTTCCGAGCATGTCAAAATCAACTTATAAGCGGACTTCGTACATGGCTCGTGCCTATGACAAAAAGGCCACCTGATGTAAATTGCGATTTGACAATTGGGCCAAGTAATACAAATCTACGTTGCTCTATAATTAATATTTGCATCTATAATATATTTATCTGCCTTCAGAAGCATATTAATTGAAATAAAACACTTATAAATAATGATCATAAAATATCAAAATATGAAAGTCAAATTCAGGCATTGTTTAAAATTTTATTTCAGGTTATTCGAAGAAATTATCATATTTTATAATTTTATAAAGTTTTATTTCAGGATATATCACAACAAAGATGTTTTTCCTTACATGAAAATAATTAAATGAACAATATCGCAATGTATAGGTATCCATTGGATGTTTATTTTCTATTATGATATAAGAAGTACCTGGTAAATAATATATTGCCTTTGCTGTCTCAAAAATCTTTGTCGTGGATTTCCTGCTTATAACATGGAAACGAAACCCAACATGTGAACAGCGGCCATAAATTGAGCATCTAATATTCACTCCAAAGTAAAAACAATTATGGCATTAGTTAAATCGGATTTTTTCCATACTTCTTTTATTTCAATTATAGCATGTTTTAAATTTCGTGCATTCGAGCACATATTTATTAGCGCTTACTATCCATGCCAATGAAGTCAGGATCTCAAATCAAACACGTGAGTTAGGGAGGTCGAAGTTATGAACACTTGTGTGAACAGCCTTACTGAAGTTTTATCGTATCGCAGTGGTATGTGACACAGTATCAGCTTCAATATGACTTATCGGATCATGACAGAATTACACGTATTTACACGATAGGTAAATACGGCAAAGCCTTGCTATAAGTCTTTATGTGTTATAGACATGTATTATGTGGTGTAAGATTACAAACGGAACTGTTTTGAAGAAGTGAAGTTAGTCTATGTTATGCCAGTAAAGGTCACTGGGTTTATTCATCATCTTTGTGTCTCAGTATATGTGTTCCTTTATCGTCCGTGGGACACTCAAGGATTTTGAGGTAAGTTAATGCAGTTAGCATGTCTACACAAAAGCTCACTACAGCAGATACAAACAATACTTACAGCAGTTCTTTCATTTATATGCAATAATGTTGAATTGGATATGCTATATGACGTATTGATGTCAGGATGTCCAGAACTTGAAAATTATTTACATCATTACTTGTATATTAGCATTTGACTTATTCCAACTGGAGTTTGAGAGAGACATATAAACATTATTATAACAGACTGCAAGCGATATCTGCTTTGTCGTTTCCCAGTCGATAAAACCGGCTATCCTCATATCTTCAAATAATGTATAAGCTGGAGTATTCATATATAAAAGAAGGTGTAATCTCTTATTTAAAATATGAGCATGTAATAACATAATTATACTACTCTCGGACTACAAGAATAATTGGAGGAGTAAACATTCAGACAGATAAGAAGAATTTCACAAACCCAAAAGCAGAAGAATTGTATCTTTAGCATCATGACTATAAAACATATCTTTGGCTCATGGTAAAGCAAGGTAAAACCAGACTGTAGAGAATTCCATTTTAAAAGAAACATATATGCCCCAAATATGCACACTAACGCTTGGGTTTCACATTTAAATATAAAAAGTGAGAAGCGTAATTTGTACCATACATGAGCAGAAAATTGGCAGTATGTACCTCGTTCCCATAGAATTTGGATTTGAATTTTTTGTGCGTCACTTTCATATTTAAAGACTGAGTATGTCTAAAAAGTGTCCTAAACTTTGAAACTAAGTAACGTTTGTTATGTACTTGCAGAATTTTCCTGTGATTGGTTGTAAAATAAAACCATTGCAAACAATTACAAAACCAGACAAAATGATTATAATCGATTGCAAGTAAAACCCTCTAACAATTATACAGCAAAATATATAACTGTTTGACAGAATCTCACAGTCCCAATATTCAGTCTATCAGACATATTGTACAATAGGCGACGTGGGAACAATACAAATAGTTATGTCACTTGAATTATTCATCCATGTCAGTGGCTAAGAAATTGTGTATAAGATTTGTTGTTATCTCATAGCCAGTTATCTTTCCAAGAGGTGGAGCCACAGAAAAACCTGGTCCCGATATTTGGTTATCCTTGGACTTTATCATTCCCCAGAACAATCTATTATTGATCAGTCTAGATATATTATTTTAATTCACTCATTATAAGACAATTAAAAATGCAAAACAAGTTTGCGAACAGTTTTATATTTAGACCTTAATAAAAAGTTTTTAAAACATTGCATTTATTTTGGTGAACAACTGTGAAATACATGGTCATGGAGAGATAGATAAGATTTGGTATAAATTTACAATAAATATGCCTCTTAACAGAGCCAGGCCTCATGTAAATACATCATTAATACATTGGTGAACAGATTTGTGTGTGTATGTGTGTGGCAATCAGAAACAATTCCATTTAAAATATTACATCATATATTCTACTGCAACACAATCCAATTTCATGTTCTAAATCTTATTGCAAACTGTCCTTGAAAACCTAAAACACACCAATAATTTTTTTAGACCATGTTAATATCTCTCATTTTGTCCCTCTCAAGTACTATTTTGGGTATAGGTTGTCTATATAAAATAAAAATAGAATATTTCACTTCTATCAAATCTGACAGATATCATTGTACACACACACACACACACACACACACACACACACACACACACCAAAACATCTCTCTCTCTCTCTCTGAGCCATGTATGGGCTGAATATTAAATTAAACCCATTTTAAATAAGAAGCAAAGACATAATCAAAATATTAATGTTCTAAGTTATTTTCTGGAGGAGAGCAGCATTAACACAGTAACATATGACTTATAAAAATGCTTGAAAATCTTGTCATCATAGGCCTAAAACCTGAGAATAAAAAGAACAATTACAGTTTAATATAATGCAGATATGATATTACTTTAATAATATATAAAATATATGTTTAACGAAAAAAATATTCAATTCAACAAGAAGCTTGTATAATTAGAAACTAACAGATAAAATCATTTATTAGGAAGTCTAAATTTTTTACTAAATTACCCCACCAAGTAACCATCTTGAACTGTTCAGAACAAATATCTTAATGTTCCATGAATTTTATAATTTGAGGAATATAAATCTGCTGAACAGTAATTTCGGAAAAGAATCACAAAGTTAATTTGATGAGTATTTCATTTTTAGGCAGAAACGAGAAAATGTGATTTTCCATTTGTGACAACAATATCACTAATACCTAGTTTGCTTAACCTGTTCATTAACTCCTTTTTTTCACATAGATAACTTAGCTCCTCGTCTTTTAAACTCCTCTCTCACCGCCGATAACGTCCATGATCCATACAATTGACACATTTTGCAAAGCAAAATGAAGATGCTATATTTTTGTATTGCTTGTCTGTTAGATAGGAAGTATACCAGATATAAATTTGGACTGCTTTGTTCCATGCTGCCACCTATCGGTTTAAAGGGAAGATAACTGCTACAATCCCTCATTATTTGCTGCATATTTTGGCTGCATCCATCTGGATCAAGATGATTTGGTATATCTTGTTACTGAAAAAAAACCCATTAATTTCTCTTTCTAATTACATTCAGACTTTGCAATTAGATTCTAAAAAGCATGCACATACTGTGTCTAACTGTTAAATGAAGTAAAGCACATGCCCCAAAAATAAGCATAAACGTAAGCACACAAAGGAATTCTAGGTTAGCACAAACTTGGGTGACACCATCATTATCAACTATATGACAAAACTTTTGTGCAATACCAAATCACTGAAACTAGTAATACAAACGTCATGAAACTTGCTGTATTTAACACTTAAGGAGAAGCAATCACCTTCCCGTTATTGGCATCTATGGTGTTTTGGCGAGAGTGGTAGTGGTAAAGGCCATCCCCTTTTTCATACATATCTGAGTATAATTTAGCTCAACCGGTGTAACAGCCAATTCTTTCCCCCATGCTGGACTCTTTTGGTAATAAGCTTAATGTCCACATGTGAAATAACATACATGTAATTGGTTACTTGACATCAAAGGGGGGGGGGGCAGAATCAACTAGCTGATTCTTTCCCCCCACCCCCAACCAAATAGTTTCTTATTATTAATGGGTTCTTTGGTAATATGTTTAAGGCCTATAAGTGAAATACCGTACAAATAATGGGTCACTTGAAAAATTGGGGAAGGGTGGGGGGACAGAATGAGCTAACTGATTTTTCCCCACTACAACTAATTGTTTTTTTCCATTAATGAACTCTTTCCTAATCTGCTCAAGACCCACATGTGAAATATAATGCATGTAATAGTCCACCTATCAAACTCTCACATAGGGTTTATTTCAAATGAGCATTACATTAATACAGATTACAATTTCAGACTAATAACCTTTCAAATATGACTTATATGGAATAAAATACAACTTTTAATCATTGTTCATACTTCTTCTTAGTAACTTAACACTATATTAAAATGGTCATTTCCAAGGTTTTCTAAATAAATTCCAGACTGAGTGAAAGTGTCCAAGGAAAAGGATGCTGGTGCCTCAACCAATCGAAGTGCTTAACTCCTTTGGAATTTGATCCACTAGCACTATACACATAAATGTCTGTTGATAACAAGTGATGCTACACCCATAATCTCTTTATCAGTTGCCCACAGAGTATTTAACTCCATATTACTGTCCTGTAAATACTTATTTACATTGTTGTTGAAGTAATTGCTAAGCTGTTTAGCAACCATTGTGGAGCACATATGCCTGACAATACTAATACAGCAAAAGTTGTAGCTCTCTTCAGTTCCTGAAATTGCAAAGCTTATAGCTCTAACATGCAATTACCATCACACTGTACAATTTTCGATTCTGTTAGGGCTGAAGATGTCTTATGTAAAGTATACTTTGGTCACTTCATAAAGGTGAATTGCATTTTCCTGCAACTATTTTGTGCATTATTTTTCTGTAGGAGGATTGAAGATATTATGAATGTTTTTGTTTTCCTTGTGTTCCTGGGGCCTCCTTGGAAGTCTTGTTGGCAATCTTTACAAGCGTTGACTTGTTTGTCCTTTAAGAACTTTATTTGGATTACCAATACTCTTTTACTTATTGTTGGAGGAGTTGAACTCTGATTGTTTTTCATTGAGTCTTTTCCGTTGTTCTTTCAGTGTTTTGTTGGAGTTTGTCTCATCTGTGGTGGTGGTGGCTTTTGTCATAGCTGGTCTCCTTGTATAAAGTTTCAAATGGCTACAATGATAAATGTTTGACAGCAGCTTGCCACTCTGTTCATTTTGCAGTCTTACCCTGCCCTTTGCAAGCATATCTTTTACTACGTATGGGCCCACCCAACGTGGTGCAAGTTTGCAGCCAAATCTCCTTATTTTATTGTCATTCTTCATAAGAATCAGAGATCCCTGTACATTTTAAATCTTTTCTGTTACACTCTGACATATAAACTCCCTGTGTTTGTTTATGTTTGCCAAAACAGCATGAGAGAACTCAATGCAATCTCTGCTTTGGCTACATGCAGAAATGATACAAGTCTTCCAACCATAAATAATCTCAAAAGGTGTGACTTTGGTAGATGCTTGTACATTTGTCCTGTATGCCAACAGTATATTGGGCAACCAGACATCCCATTTTGTTGCTTTGTCATTGGTTACCTTGGATAGCATTTCCTTCAGGATCCTATTGTCATGTTCCCTCTGCCCATTGGTTTGTGGATGGTATTGCAGTAGCACCTATTTGATGTAACTGTGCTATGGGGAATTAGTCACAAGCAAGAGGGTTTTCTTTTCAACATTTAATGACACTCCGATGCTTCTAGTTTTTCATTCTGACCCCCTGCACTATGTTTGACCTGGCTTATAAACAATCCTAGCAGACTTCAGAGAGAGCATTCCCTGAAGACCTTTTCTAGAACTAAACTTTGGTCTGACTGTGATAGGTGCAGACCCTTTATCTAACTCTAATCTACATGTCAAAATGCACAAAATCTAAATTAGGTAATCCAAAATAAAGTCATACGTCTTCTCTCCATACACACTCTTTTCCCACTGATACTGTATGTTAGAATTTCCAAAAATATTATATTAAGTAGGAAATTACTTGTAAACTTTATCCTTATGAGCAAATTAATTCAAAATAAAACTATGAGATAACCTAACTCTATTTTAAGCACTTTATACCTACTAAAAGAGATTCAAATTTCCCTACAACTGGTGACTAATTTTAATGTTTTAAGTATTAAGGCAAACTTGCTATGATTGATTTTAATTAGCTTTACAAACACATAATCCAACTGCTATACCGACTTCTTTGTTTTGATTTCTCAGCTAGTACTGTAATCTGACATCATTGCATTTCAGCAGCTGCTGATAACATGGTATTCACCCAGAATCTCAGCCTCTAAATTTAACACTGACTAAAGAGCTATTCATCTATCATAGACATACTATTATTAAATTTATGGAGAGAATATAGAAAATGTATACACACATATATCTTCTCTTCTAAAACTTATAAAAATACCATAGCACCTGAAATAACTAAATTTAGCCCTATAATAGTATGCAGAGGAAATTCTGTGGTGTATATTAAACTCATGTTAGGTTATCTATTAGCTTGTTTGTGAACTATTTTCCCTGACTGATAGGACCAAGGCGACATATGATGTTAAGTAGAAATTCTGTTACTTCATCAGCACTTTTGTTGTGGAGACCTTCAGCCTCAAACAACTTGGAAAACTCATCTGTGGCAGCAACAGTATATTTGTTCTCACTGTCTGTCATTGGAAGAGGGCAGATACTATCGATTATAACTAAACTCCACACTTTTGATGGCACTGGTAGAGAATTCAGAGGAGGTGCTTCTTGTATTGGTCCTAGAGTCACTCTATTGCGTTTATCGCAGTCACTCATATAAATTATTATATGTTGTTTCATCCCCGTCCAGTAATACCCTTCGTGGCATTTCTCCTATGTTTTGTCATGGCCTAGATGTCTATCAATGTATTTACCTGTTACAATAAAAATATAAGAATTCAATTTTACCTCAAAAGTACAAGAAAAGAATGCACTTTATGTACGAGAGAGAAAGAGGGGAGTATATGTGAGAGCACTATTGAGGCCGATGATGAAAACGGAGGGAGCAAACAAGAGAGAGGAGGGTAAGAGCAAGAGCTAGAGGGAAAGAAGAGAGAAAGGAATAGAGATAGAAAAAGACAGGAAGAGGGAAATAGAGCGAGAGACAACAGAGGAAGAGGAGTATACATGAGGGTTTTAGAGACAGATGGTGAAAATGGAGAGAGAGAAAGAGAGAGGAAACGTCAGAGCGTAAGAGAGAGAACAATGAGAGGAAGACAGAAAAAAAGAGATAGTGGAAGAGAGAGAGAGAAATAGACAGATGAAAAGTGAGGGGGGAGATAGAAGAAGACAAAGAGGAAGAGAGATAGAGAGCAGAGGAAGAGAAAGAAAGAAGACAGACACAGAGGAAGAGGTAGAGGGAGGAAGACAGGACAAGAGAGAGGAAGAAAGGGGAAGGGAGTAAGAGGGCAAGAAAGAAGACAAAGAGGAAGACTTAAGGAAGAGAGAGAGAGAGGACAAAACTAAGACAGAGTGCACAAAAGTGAGATGAAAGAGAGGAAGACAGAACACAGGAGGAGAGAAAGGAAGACAAAGAGAGGACGAAAAAGATAAAGAATGAGAAGAAAAGGAATATGGAGAGGGGAAGGAAGGGTGAAAGGGAGGAAGAATGAGAAAGACAGAGGGGACAAGAGAGAGAGAGAGAGAGAGAGAGAGAGAGAGAGAGAGAGAGAGAGAGAGAGAGAGAGAGAGAGAGAGAGAGAGAGAGAGAGAGAGAAAGAGAGAGAGAGGAAGACAGTTATTAAGATAGAGAAAAACAAGAGGAAGACAGAAAGCAGAGACATTAATGATGGATAATTGATTTTGATAGAGTATGGATGTATCAATATATTAATTAGCTTAGCAAGTAGTGTTAAATTGTTTTTCTTTACATTATGGCCAATAGACCCAGGCTCTGTACATGTTATCTGAGTATCTTAGAATTTTGCATTAATATTATATCATGATTGCTAATTTTTTAAAGTACTACTTACCAAAATGAAAGCTTGCTAGGACTGCTGATACGTCATTTCTTCTATGAACACGACAGTTATCTTTGTAAAGTACACCACTGCTTCCATTAAAGCCTTTAACCTCAATTCACTCTTTCTCTTATTGCGAGCTTTGATAGCTGCCAGATTTGCTGGGTAGGTACCATCATTAACATCCGATACTATTTCAATGTATAACTTGTCATCCATGATTAGTCAAGAAGTAATATTAAGGATATTCAACTTTATGCCAAGAACTGATGCCACCAAATGCTCTTATAAATGGGATTATAGACTCATTTCCTGTAGGGAACACCTGGAATTACCTGCGATAATTACTATGTACACAACATATGACATTTCTGGTGGGTTTTGCAACAGACAACTTTCGTGGCTTTATTTGTTTTCAAATGACACCACCCTTCCCTGATCCACTGAACCACCCAAAATATGAGAACAATAACATTCACCTGTAATCATCACACCTGTGACACTTTCCTATAATATACATACAGTAAAGAACACCTAGAATACTTCAGAAACACTGGTTGCAAACGTCCTATTGTTTTCTTTTTTTTAATTAGCAATTTCAATAAAATACAAATTTATTTTATACACGCTAATAAAAACTGACAAATTGGGACAATCATATTTCTTCCATGTGAGACCTTAAACTAGTTATATTTCCTCATCTTATATTCTAATTATATATCAAATCCAAACAAAATAAGAAAAACACATGAAGGAAGGACATTAATATATTTTTGTTAATAACACAGTTGTAACACAGGCAGCTTACAAGAGGGGCTCAATCTTGATTTAAAGGAAGCCTAGTCATTGTGCTATCAGTTTTCTTCCTTTTTTCTTTAAGCTCTACATGAATCCTAAATAAATCTTGTGTGAAAAGTACCTGAAGTTCTCATTAATGGCTGCAAACACAGTTCACACTGAAATAGACAGTTCTATATCTGCATGCCACAATGTTGTCTAGTGAGTTCAAGCTGTTATAAACAGTTAAAAACAAAACTTGTGTGCATGCACCGTTAATCAGCACTGACATGCGTAAACTTTGGGCACAGAATAATGCCAGTTACAAAATCATGCAAAAACAAATGAGTTAGAATTAATTTCATGGCCATAAACTGTTATGATCACAACTTTTCAAGGGGTATGACCCTCCTCCCCCTGGCAACAATATGTAAAACCTGTTTAAGAGAAACTCAGCATCCTTTATTTTATTTCTAATTTAATTAAAGAACTAACATGGCAATTTGCAACCAGTGCAATCTAGCTGCATTTTCTTTTACAAATTCATAATTATAAAAAAGTATACAGGTACTAGGTTTTATGCAAAGAAAAATGGTACTACATTATACCAGTATTGTACATCTTTTTTACCTCCTTCCCCGAACACAGTACTGATTGGTGTTATGACTCTATGGTCTTAAACTAAGTATCAGAAAATACTGAAAACCAACAAGTTTTTCCTAAAATTCAACAAACAATTTATTTCCCTAGAATACAAAGGGAAAGTTTAACAGGAACTTACACTACTGTGAATTACATCCCAAATAGTCCCAAAAAGTTGCAACTTAAGTCTAAAGCATATAAAGTATTCCAAATGAATTCCAGTAGTATTCCAAAAGAAATTTGATACTGAATGCGCTGATGTCCCAGAAGTCTGGAATAGTGTGGATGTGCTGACTGTCTTAATGTAACACAACAATATAATCCAATATGTCCTTGAATAAATTCACAATAATTCCAAGATAGTAATATAGTCCTAAAGTCAAAGAGCACTTTGTAATTACAATCAATAATTGAAATAAATAAATTAAATCCTCACAAAATATAACTGAACACAACAGACAAGCCAAGACACAATAACACAACCCAGATGAGGGTCAAAAGTTCATTTTCCCATCATATTCATAAACAAGGTTACTTCCAGAAAATTCTTAATTTTTAAAAAAAAACAGACCCTGAACTCAGCATCTGTAAACATGTTTATCTCTAAGTTATAATTATGATAATATATAAACTAAAATCACAAACAAGACTTAGTGATGTAATATGTTGTTTACAATAGCAAAAACACAACAAACATATTTGGTCAAATTTGAAAACTGTCAGTAGTTACTGATTCACCCAAAATCTGCCATGACATTTTATTTGCTGCAAGAAACCTCATTTTTCTGCACTAGACATCATGCTAGGCCTTTATTCCAACATCTTGCATAGGCAAGATATTTTGCATGCCTTGGTTTCAATTACATATGATCCTGAAATTATGCAAAGTATGTTTCATATGGCAATGTGACAGATGTCCCATGCTATATCTTGTAAAAGTTTCATCGAAACATCTCTAAATATGGCTAAAATTATAGGACACTTTACTTTTTCATTAGAAATGCAAAACCATTCTTAACTCCTTAAAGGGCAACATCTTGCTTCTGTCAAACAATAAAGCATAGTGGATAGGAATAATCCACTTGATCATGTTCTGAGATACATGATCTAAGTTTTGTTTTGCTATCAGCCACATGAGTACCATAAATGGTACACCAAACACCCTTTCCCACAATTATGAGCGTCATTCAGTGCATTCCCCAAGAATCAGTAGCAGCCCTCGTACCTCCATTATGGTGGGTGGCACCCCAAAAGTCTTTATCTACTACAGTGTATATTATCAAATACATCATCTTTCTCAACTTAAATGCAACCAACTGACAATTTTTGGTTACGGAAATAAATATCAAAACATTTTTTTGTTTATAGCATTGAATGGAAGCCAACAAAAATTCTGACCACAGTATGGGATGCAGATCTCAAGTGCAAATGTGTCAAGACTTGTAATATATATTCTTTACGACAAAGTGACAGTGTACTTTGAACTCTAAAGCCACAAAATCAATAGATGTATTCCTTGTCTAAAATGTGAGTCATCCACAAAATTTGGTCAAATTAGGAACAGAACTTAAAGTATCTTTGCCCCCAAAATGAACAGGTGTCTTTAGTCTCAAATGCATGACAACCACAATCTCTGATTTATAGCAGGTAACGAAGAACAGAAGATATTGTCAGTAAACTATATTTCCTTAAATAGTCAGTGACCCTGGATGGGATGCTCTGCTGCATGGGATGAGGCATGATTGATTTTGAATTAGGACCCGCTGGAATAATGGTTAGAAATACAGAAGAGGCGATATTAGCATAGGGTTAAGTGGCGGGAAACTACAACGTAGAGGCAAACCTGAGACAATTTTGTGCCATTTAGATTATGTGCGTATGATATGGAATTTTAATGTAGCTTTAACAATTTTACAGTCATATCACTACAATTCTGCAGTACTGAAGTTTATAGTGATGTCTAGCACTGGAGTATCATGCCGCAGATATGTAGCACGATGTCCCACCCAGTCACATTATAGTAGGCTGACCAGTCCTAACACTCATATTGCTAAGTGCCTAGCAAGGCAGCTGTTAGAACCATTTTTATAAGTCTTTCGTATGACTCTGCTGGTGTTCAATCCCTCAAACTCCCGCATCCGAGGCATATACTCTAACTACTAGGCCACCTGAGCAGTCTGGTGCCATTTGGAAATAAGTGTCTAAAATTATTTTTTCCTGAATAGACCAGAGAGAATTATTCTAACTTTGCTCGGGTGGTTAAAATTTTCGCAGTTAGATATAGTTAATTCTGACTGGCTAAGTTAAATGAGGGAGTGTGCTTCCATGACAAAATTCAATGTTTTAAGTATTCTTCATCAAACTTTTTAGCAGTCCACGTTTTTCTGAGGAAGGGGAAGCCCCCACTCCAAGAAAAACAGCAAGTATCTTTTCTCATTAAAACATTGTCCAAGGGATGGGTGTCTGGAAGTGAGGGACACAAAGACATTCAGTCATAGAAAAGAGAGAGTGTCTTAGAAAGCATAAGGGGAAGAGAGTTCTATATCTAAACCACACAGTGGGGAAAGAGAACAGACAACCAGGTTATGGTTGAAGACCCAAACGAGGCTGGAGAGAGAGAAAAGAGGAAAAGGAATAGAGCGACTCCTTATGCCGGCATGCTGATGTAACGAGTTTTATTGTTCTCTTGACTCTATGATTAAATTTGTTTTATCGTATAATAAAATGGATAACTGCATTTCTTATAAATTTTGAAATTCTATTTCTAAGAGAATGTGTATCATTCAAATGTCATGTTCAGTTTCATTTTATTTATTTAACTGATTAAACTGTTATATTTTACATACGTGGGCTCGTGTTGTTCTGTTCGATATCTCTGCTCATATGTCATTCCATTCATTAATTTCATATGTTACATTGTTATTTACTCAATCCAGGCAAAAACACCATAGTCGATCATCTCCTAGATAACAATAACCAACAAAAGCACCATGTAACAAGTGGGGCATCCTCTCTCAATCAATCAGTGTCTTTTGCATCTCGTATGTGAGCCATCTACATGGTTTGGTCAAGGCAGTGAGTATACATGTAAAAAACCATCTTCAGTCTTTCAGTCCTAGTCACCCTGACTTCTTATACCTAAAATTAATCAGATTCTTCCCAAAGGCAAGCTGATCAAATACTTTGATAACCACAGATTGTAGGGAGCCTAAATTATTCTGAAGAAAATAAAAAGAACAATCATATTGACATCTGTAAAACAGGTGCACATGTAATATTATTACATGGTTGTTGTATAAAAACTATAAAAAAACATTAAGGTTGCCATGCATTGCTAGAAGGTACACCCTACTTGTATCTAGTCCAGGGGTCTCAAACACGTGGCCCATGGAATTATTTCCTGCGGCCCGCAATGACATATGGAATTTGTAAAATAATTAATAATGCAAAAAATTTTTTCACAGCCAGCCAGTTTGTTACAAATTGGATTGTTGCATCATTTACATCTTGTTTTCAAAATTTCAACTGGCTACCATTTTTTATATGAACCGCTTTTGACATGTCAAAACTTATTAGTCTTTGAATTTCAATAAATATCGAAACTCATTAGTCTTTGAATTTAAATATTGAAACTATCCAAGTTATATTTATTCCAAATGCAGGCATAATATAAACAGCTCACTGGTTGAGGTTTTCATGCTCACTTCTGTGATTCTAACAAATGAAATGATGACGCCTATTAATGCAGCAATATACTGATTAACAACTATCAACACTTAATTATCATGTAAAAAATTCCAATTGCAACTAGTATGTCATTGGAAAAGTATTTCAATATAAATCAAGGAACAATCCCTCACTTTTTATTTGCATCTTCAAAACAGGTGAATTGGAAGATCCAAACTGCACCTTTTCCTACTTGGATATACAAAAGAAAATTTCATACTGCAGCACCCATTTCAGTTAAGTTTTTTTATCATAGTATTTCTTGCTCTTGCAGGGAGTATACTATGCAAAAATAAAAGCAACTCCTGAGTAACATCTAATTTTCATGCACAAAATTCCTTGTCACATTCCAGAAAATAACAACAACAATCTCTCAACTATAACAGCAAATACTACTGTTACTACAACAAAAATAATAGTCCCTAGAATGGACTGAAGCTTTACTGTGTGAGAAGAATTTCCAGGGATTTATTATAACACCATTTTTTCGATTAGGACTAAGTAGACTGTTATGTATATCTACATTAATTTTTTTAATAATTATACAATGTTGTAAAGAACATATTGTAAAGAACATATTAAATAGTAATTTTGTCCGTTAATGTGGGCTGTACTTTAAGATAATGTAATTTTGTTTGTAAACATGTATTTTTGGATGTGAATTCAGGACATTGGTATTCTCCTCAGAAAAACATGGTCTACCTGCCCTTCTCCTGTAAGCTTGCTAAAATTTATGTAAACAGACCTGACCTTTGTTTACGAATTTGATGGAAATTCTACTAAGATGACAATTTCCAGAAAATGGTTCATTGCAACATAAGTCAAATGAGAAGGTATGTATATGTAATGTTGTTTAAATCAGAATTACTATTCCTATCTTAACATCTGTAATGGATTTAGTCTTTTAGTAGTGTTCAATTATTATTTGAGAAGATTTATTTATTTAAATTACCAGCATTTATTGGAATTACAAAGAGCTCATTGACTTTAGGATAAAATCACTCTTTGAGGATTATTGTGAATTTATTCAAGGACATATTCTAGATTACATCAATTTGAAACAGCAAGACCATTTGCAAATTCGCAAATTAAAGAGCATTCGTACATCAGTACATGCAAGATTGGAATTTACTTGGAACACCACTGGAAATCATTTAGAACATTATACTTTTGGAAATGTGATGGAATTTTAGGACTATTTGGGATTTAATTCACAATACTGTTAAGTTCCTTTTATTCTAGGGAACTAAATTATTTGTGAATTTTAAAAAACTTGATGGTTTTTACTCTTTTCTTTTGCTTAGTTTAAGACCATAGAGTTGTAACAAGACAACATAAAAAGTCTTTTAGTGAAATCCTAATGACAATATGACCATCCATGTTGTGGGGAAGGGGGTTAGTGACAGCAACATTTTCAAGACAGCCATTTTAACATCAACCTTGGATCTACCAATGGCAACATTTTCACTTAAAAGCAGCTAGGTATTATAAGAAGTATATTGGTGAAAACCCTATGTTGATATAGCCATCCATTTAGGAGGAGCAGAGTTAATGACACTTTCAATATGGCCAGCATGGTGGTCGTACTGAGGGTCAGTTTGCTTTGTTTTCATTTGGAAACAACTAGACATCAGAAGAACTCTTCTGACAAATACACATGTCAAAATGACTTTCCACAGAAGAGTAGAACAAGAATTTCCAAATGACCATTTGGGTGCTCAGTTTAGCATCATTGTCATTTACGACCAACCAGACATCATAAGAAGTCTTTCAGTTAAAACACCATGCTGATATGACCATTAAAATGGTCACTGTGGTGGTCTGAGTGGCACCATTTGCATTAGACACCTTAAGTTTTTAGTAAAATCCCCATGTTAATATGAAATCCATTTAGCAGGATTAGTGATGACAAAATTCTCAGAATGGTCACTATGATAGTCATATTGGATTTTTGACCAGCACCATTGTCATAAAACTATTTGCTATGGAGGAGTAATGATAAAATGCTTTTAAGATCGATGCTATGACAGCTATAATGGAACTCAGATCAGAATCATTTTCATTTAGGACCAACTAGACATCATGCGAAGTCTTTTAGTTAAAACTTTATATCACCATCCATTGAGGAGGAGTAATGACAAGATTTTCAACTAGACGTTACATGTATGTTAAGACTTTTGGTGAAAACTCTCGTTACATCTATGTTAAGACTTCTGGTGAAAACTCTATGTCAGTATGATTCTACATTCAAGAGAAGCAATGATAACAAGATTTCATATTGGACGTCTGAGCAGCAGAATCTTCATTTCGGACCAACTAGACCATGGGATGAATGAGTGTAAAAAAGGTTCACTGCCATCCTCAAAGTAGTTTAGGAGATGTGATAAGAAATTAGCAGTAACATACAAATGGATGGATAACAAATGATACATGATAGACAATCATATAACCTCTTCTGTTCTATGACAAGTAGACTAGCTAATAACAAGTTTTAACAGTGCCTAAAGTAGTGTAACCCAATGCCAACCCACCCTCTCATATCACCCATTTGCAACTAAGTAGATCTAAACCAAAATTTAGCAGTATAGAAATTTTTTCCATGTGATCCACTGATTTTCACCCAAGTATATGACATTTCTCATTCACTACTGAAAACTGTCTTTTCTTTCTTATAATCTTTCTTTAGGTAATTTCCACTATCTGATTTGGATTCACCAATGTTTAATCATCAATGACAGATGTAGATGGAGCTAGCTAGGTAATTTTATGCTTGTTCTGAAGGTGCAGAGTTAATTTTTCAGAATGATCACTTGCTTAATTTGAAAATATGTCACACATTATGAGTTGATCATGGAAATCACCGAGATATATAATACATGATACAAGTGGACTCCATCATGGCAGGCCAATCATGTGACTATGTTAGTGAAAACCCCAAAACAAAGATCATGCACCAGAAGCCTGGTCAAGACAGGTACAACAGATACATGTAGTGGCTAAGTGAGCAAGCAATTATCCTGGATTATATTAATAATCACACATATAAGAAAAGAAAAGGTGTCATTTGAATGATGGGGTTTTAGTATTTGCCGATAGGGTGTTTAATTAACTGATTACTTTTTAATGGATATCAGGAAACATTAGGGTGTAACAGTGGGTTCTAAAGTGTCACAAGGCTAAAATGATAGTGCAATGGGAATGCTACTGTAATTTTGAGCCCGATGAGAACACAGAACACTTTCAACTGTTAAATATATCAAGCAAATAAATTTACTGTACTTTTCCAATGATAAGCCCTGTAGTGATGGAGATTTTGGTCATCATATTAGCACAGTTTTCATTTAAGACCAACTGGACATCATACAAAGGGATATGGTGAAAACCCCATGTCAGTATTACTTTCTGTTTAAGTAGAGATGCGATAGCAAAATTTTTAAGATAGCTGCCATGGTGGCCATACTGGATGTCAGATCGGAACCATTTTTATTTAGGACCACCTAGACATTTTAAGAAGTCTTTTGGTGAATACCTCATGTTGACACAACTATCCATAAAGGGTTAGTAGAAATAACAATATTTTAAAAATGGTCACTGTAGTGGCCACACTGAACTTATTATCAGTACCATTGTCATTTATACCCAAGAGGTTTCTTTTGTGAAAGCTCCATGTGTTGATATGACCATCCATTCAAGTAGCGAAGACAAGGCTTTCAAGATGTCTAATGTAGTGGCCATATTGGATATCAGATCAGCACCATTTTAGTTAGGACCAACAAGACATTATACAAAGTCTCTTAGTGAAAAGCCTGTGTTGATATCGACCTCCAATCAGAAGAAGTAGCAATAAGATTTTCATGATGGCTGTCATTTGGGCCATACTGGAAGTCAGACTGGCACCATTTTATTTTATTGAGGACCAACTTGCCTGCAGCATAATTCTTTTAGTGAAAACCACATGTTGATATGCCCATTCATTCAGGAGTAATAACAACAAGAATTTCAAGATGGTCAGTGGCAGCCATATTGGTGATATTGTTTTCATTACTAAGGACCAGCTAGACAGCATGTGAACTCTTTTAGTGAAAACAGAATGGTGATACGACCATCCATTTAGGAATGGTGATAACAATATTTTTAAGATGGCCACTGTGGTGGCCATATTGGATGTCTGAGCAGCACCATTATTAGACCCTGGGATGAATGTGTTTGTAAAGTTTCATGCAATCCTATAAGTAGCTAAGGAGAAGCAGCGACAACAAACTTGTCTTAACACACACAAACACTGGACTACTGAAGACAGTCAAAAGACCATCTAAAAGCTCTTCTGGTATAGGCCTTTTCAATATGTTACTTACTTAGATGGGGGCGCTGTCATCACTTAATCAACTTCCGGGGACTATGTTTATCGATTTTGATCACTTGCTACAATGAGCTATTTAAATGATGACCCTTTGGAAAGGTGTAAAATCCCGAACTTAAATCTTACCTGAGACAGAATGGGCAGAATGCTAGTGGGAGAAAAGAATTAGTCAAGTGAGCGAAGGGGATTAAAGCATTGGGCCTACAAGATGTAAATTGTGTTTCGTTAAATGATCAGCAGGGACACAATTCAAGGACAACCAAGAAACTGGTCACTCCTCTTGGTGAGAAAATGCAGACAATGACATTTACAATTATTTAGTTTTGACAATGAAGGCAAAGCGACAGTTGAAGATAAAAGTGTTTTTTCAAGACCGGCACGTCTACAATGTTGAATTTAACAATGTTTCGGAAGAATGTTCACATTGTTACGCGAGATGTCAAGTGATACCGTCACTATCAAACAGTGCCAGAAGGATTATACTGTATGGGTCAGTCTGTCCAAAGTCACTGGAAATGTGAATTCAGCAGACCGCAATTGTACAGCTGGGTAACTATTTCATTTTTATATATTTTGTCTTGTGATACTTGCTTTATTAAAAGTCAATGTCAAGCCCGGATGCCACACAAATCTTTTTGTTAAAGAAAAAAGGACATTAATTTTCCTATCTTCTCAAATTGGCTTAAAATATAAATCTGCATATTCTGTACTTTTTGGTTGAGTTATTTAAATATCCAAGTTCCAGGTTTAAAAAATACCCAAATATATTGTTAAAAAAATTCTAAAATGTGTATCATACATCATTAATTATAATTAAAAAATAAATTGGAATAATAGAAAAAATATATGGCTATGCATTTACAACATACCACCACCCTACCCTACCCCTAGTTAAATTTGATCACTTATTACAATATATATTTAATTATACATATATAACAGTGAGGGACCTTGTACACCAGTTCTTTTTCTTGACTTTGTTTTCTTCAGTCTGGGTGAAGCCTGCAATCATATCAGGGCAATGTTATATGCACTGGTGGATATATCCGAAAAGAACAAAAATGGAACTAATGCTTCGACTTCTGCCAAATTAAAATGGAATAATCAACGTCTTAGTCCTAAGAAATCAAAGGATCTTTCCTTTTGCCACTCACTATATAATATTGTGGAGCCATCATTAAAACTAACTGTTAATGCTGAATGGTTTAGACAAAGGCTTTTAAAGCTAAAGTCCAAAGCTGGATGGTTAACCAATTTTGAGAAGATATCAAGGATGAAGAAGATAGCATACCAACACTCAACGACAACACTGACTGCATGTTTCCTGATAAAACAGATTTATCTTCTGAAAGTGCCACAATTCATTTCCATAATCACTTCAGAAACATATCCTATTCTAAAGAACAATGTGTCAAAACAGAACTTGGAGCGAGAGGTCAGCATACTAACAATAGGTGGATGGAATACCACAAAGGGAGAATTACAAGTTCAAAGTTTGGCCAAGTGGTAATGCATAAAAAAAAACTACTCGACCAGACAATTTAGTAAACGTTATCATGGGCTATACATCATTTGATAACAAGTATGTCAAATGGGGTAGGTATCATGAACCTGCAGCCCGGATAACTTTCATAAATATCATGACACAATCTCATCCAGATATTCATGTGACACAGTGTGGGCTTTATGCTAACACACTTTTTCCCCATTTGGGTGCAAGTCCAGATAAAGTTGTTCATGATCCTTGTTGTCAAGATTCCTCAGGGTTACTGGAAATAAAGTGTCGAGCATCCGACAGATGGAAATTTAAATCTCCAAGTGAATGTGCTCAAGATTCAGATTTCTTTTGCACATTAGACCTCCATGGCAGTGCAATCTTAAAAAGGAAGCATGAATATTATTTTCAAGTGCAAGAACAAATGGCCATTACGGACAAGGATTGGTGTGATTTTGTGGTCTGGACTTTGAAAGTAATTATTCCTGAAATGTACACAACACGTGCGCTTAGAGGTGTTCCTCTCTGCCAGTCGGTCAGTGATGATGAGAAAAGAGAAATAAAGTGATTGTGAAATTAATGACATAAGGTGACATTTCGAGTAATTTATCGACTCAATGAGATTTGAATAAAAGGTTACACAACTATATGGACTGAAGAGTTTAATGTTTTCTTTATTAAAACTGCAGTTGACATGTTTACTAAATGAGTTTTAAATATGCATTGTTATATAGGCAGGTGGTGTTTTTAACAATCAAAATTATTGTCACAAAATTTTGAAAGTAATGTCATGCATATGGTCATAACAGACTGCTGTAATATATCTAAATTAAAGCATTCTAATACTAATTTGCTTTGCAAAGTGATGGCTGTAAATCTGTTAATCGTGTACATATCTTCCATATCTTTGTCATTTGTTGTGACATATTTGCAGACATAAAAGTTTTAAGAATATTAAAATATTGTATCCTTTCCATCTGTCTCTCAACATGGATACGAAGATTTGCAGTTGTTCGTGTTTGTTCCACTTCTCTTTTGGAGAACTGTTTTTTCTTTTGTTTAAACGGAGGGATGATGAGACTGACACCTTTTGGGGTTGTGATGTCTGAAATAAGAAATCCTTTGTCTGCCATAATGGCATCTCCAGGTTCACACGTCAACCAGAGCACTGTCTTTAGTAATTTGTTTGTCACTTGCACTCCCTGCCCACAAATCTGATACAAATGTTACAACCCCAGCTGGACTAATTCCAATTAGCCCTTTCCATGTCATATGTGATTTGTAATCACTGTACATCAAAGATTTGTGCTGTAAGGAACTAGGCATTTCCGTGCGTAACTCTGTACAGTCAATTATCACCCTACAATTTGGATATTTTTCCTTGAAACAAAGTGGCATATGTTCATCAACAACACGTCTTGAAGGCCATTGGATTAGAAAATCTAACTGTATATACAAATAATTAATCCACTTATTAAAAATCATTCCACATGTCGACGTTCCAATGTTAAATTGATCTGCTAAATCTTCCATTAACAAGCCTAGTCTCAATTGCATCAAGACAAGAAAAAATTCGTGTCTTGGATGTCCCTTTCCACTTGTAGCACCATAACGAGCTGTCTGACTTGTAGCATCATCCTTAATTTCATCAAATAATGCCTTGAAAATAGCTGAATTTGGAACTCCAGTATAAAATAGCAGTTTTTGGTCATCATTTTCAATATCCTCAAATGTTAAAACAGGGGAATTAACCTGTATCCTGCAATCTACAGTTGTCACTTTGTTAACAAGGGTGCCATATTCAGGTGACATTTCATTAAAATCACACTGTGTAGAAACATCTATCCTCAGTAGGGTATTGGTTTGTGTTGATTGGTTGTTAATATGACTGGCGGCAATATCTTTTAAATTTATTGGTCCACAATAATCATGTAAATGTATAGAGGTGTCCAGAGGTGATTCAGTTTTTGCTATACATGGTTCTGAAATATTATTTGAATCATCCTTGTCATCACTCTGTTGTTCAGCAATGTCACCTTGTTCCATACCTTCATTTAGTTGCAAGTTACTATTGGCAAGTTCCAAGGTTTCACTCTCCAGATTCTGAAATTAAATAATTATACAAATATAAACATAATTTTTTAACAGTTAATTAATATTTACATATACAAGTGTAGCATGCACAATTAAAATTTGGTGCTGGTGTAAGTTACAGCATTTTCTTTAAGTACTGGACGGGTGGACAGTCCATATTTATAGTGTAACTGTGCACCTGTAGACATTACAGTGCCAATGGCAATTGCAGATTTAAAGACAATACAACTGTTGATAAAAGATTTAAAGACAATACAACAGTTGACAATGGTCAGCACAATATCAAATTAAACTACAATGCAGTAGCAGACTACACGCAAATGCACAATTTCTGTTATCTCTGAACATCTGTATGTAACACATCACAGACAGGAGTACACTTAATAAGTTAAATATGGAATATGACTATCTGTTTAAAAGCATACACAATGCTATTGATTACAGCTGATTAAAAACCACAGAATAAGAATAAATCCTACCCCACATCTCGTTTAAAATGGATGAAGCATAATAGTACTCAATGTAACCACTTACCAACGTTTGAAACACCTTGTTCAGGAAAACTGAAGGCACTGGATGCTCATTTGACGGCCCACTTCTATTCACAAAATGATCGAACACATTTGGCTGTTACCTGTGTAAGTGAAATCTTTCCGTACTAGCCGTGACCGCTGAAGCCAAACTCTATGTAGTTCACATCTTGCAGGAAATCTGTGGAATGATATTGTTTTCCCATCTACTTCCTTCCCTCCGAAATTGCTACAAATGCAACAATACCTGCAGGTTTTTGCCACAGGCATTCTTTGACAGCTGATGAATGAGTAGCTCATGGAAGTTGAAGCGGCAGATAATGCATTTGCAAAAGATGCACCGAAGAGTTCCTACTAGGGGGAGACAACAACACTTATTGAAAAGGCCTATATGACCAATAGAAGTTTAAAAAAAAACATAATATATGTATCTATTAGTTTACAAACAAATTTAATTAGTTTAAAAACAAATTTATCTTGAGTTAAAAGAAAACAAAATATCCTATTGAAAGCACACACACACACCCCATTAGTGGCTGGTTCCTTGCTGGCCTCCAAATTTAACGATGGTCACAAATACTCAACAGCCAAATCATACCATCTTTTATGTAACGAACTGAAATTATGCATCTACATTTTTATAACTAATGCTATCATTCTTCAGAAAAGGGTCGCTTATAAAGTTATTTTACAATCCTAATGTGGTTCTGCTGTCGAGAACACTCGCCATTTTACCATGGCCATGGGAGTTCCTGAGACCCTGAGTGGATGAATTGTCCAAAGCGCTCACTGTTATGGATCATTGCCATCTCACCTCTGTCTGCACGGGTTTGAGTCCCAGGTTCAGCCAATGTGGGTATGTGAAAAAGCTTCTCATGGGTCGGTGGTTCTTTCCGGGGTTTTCCTGGGTTTTTCTTCCACCATTTATACTGGCCGTCATGTATAGCCTATCTTGTGCTGAAAAATGGCGTTAAACCCTACAACACCAACAACAACAACCATGGCCAAGGGACTAATTTGTAAAGAAAGTTTAATTTTATCTCCGTACAGTGCAATATTAAAGATTTTTAACATATTTGTACTCTTCGAACGTGCATATGTGTTATGTTTACTTCAGAAGGACGTCAAAGTTACACTGGCTGAACAGTTTACATAAAAGTGAATGTATTTTCCCACTGTCGTCCTTTTTACGTTTCAATTTTTAAATTGATGTACAGATTAGACTTGCATTCATATAGAAATTAATATATTAATATCAAATATTTACCGAGTTGTTCAGTTTGAAAATTTTAAATGTCTGGCTAGACCTATTCTTCTCTCCATATGTACTCTTTTACTACTTATTTTTCTGTCATTTAAAAAACTACCCAGGCACACTATAACACATATTTGGCATAATTAAAAAAACATTTAACCTCACAATTCAGTCTAGGAAGTGTTTTGTTGAATATGAAAGTCACCAAACAGAATAGATAACACCAAGTTAGCCAGATCATTTGATGTTGTCACAAATGTGAAGTCTGCAACTATTGAACATGGGCGTTGACATGAGGTTGTCATTGTACAGAGGCACATGGAGGACTCTGTGAATTCAGTACGCCCTGAGGACCTGTAGTCTCCAAAGATTTTCCACTTCTGGATGCGTCACCAGCTGGTTTTGTAAATATAACTCACACTGTGGAAGGTATGTCCATATTAGTCAAGGGATCAAATAATGTCACTGATCTCTGTGCCATATTCGAAACTTAAAAGCAGATATTTATTTCCCCAGAGGGAGAGTCACTCCTTGATGAAAACCATGACTACTGGTATCTTTTTCAAATTCAAGGATAACTTTTTTGCACTGGTGCACAGAAATGTATTTTGTGTGTACAGCCTGTAACCTTCAAGTCATGGATATCAAGTACACTGACTTTCATAGGAATGAACATTCAGAAGTGAAATGGACAAAGAGTTAAAAAAAAAAGCATTTCAAATTTGAGCTTCTTTACAAACATTTTTATAAGCCGTATTTGAAGTGAACGGTCATCATCGCATCTATAACCAATGTTTTCTGATCTCAAATTAAAGACCTAAAGAATGACTGTTTAATCCTATTTATTTCCAGAACATCCTTTTCAAAACCATGACTGCAAGCAAATAATATAATATACACATATATTGGATAAATGGCACTTATGCATGTTTTGAAACAATACCAGTTCTAAAATTACACCAAATAAAGCAAATGACAGGTATTTCTGATGGCAATTTCTACTCCATACTAGACAAGGGATTTGTTAACATTTTAAATGTTTTGACTATTCTTTCAATATGTTCTTTTACTATTTATTTTCCTGTTATTTAATACTACCCAGGCACACAGCAACAAGTACTTTACATAATTAAAGAAATTTTAGCTTCACAATTCAATCAAGGAAGTGTTTTCTTTTTTTATGATCGAAGGAAACTACAAAGGTAATCCGATTGATGGACCAGTAGCGGTGGTGCCACCTAGGTAGTAACAATAACTTGCTACTATCTACCATTGGACAATGGCTGACATCAGGACCTGGAGGAAAACATTGCTTTACTTGAAATATTTTGAGATTGGAAAAAATACAAAAGTCAATTTAATATGATTTCATTGATTTCTTTTCATATTTGAAGTACAGCAGTTTCAATGTTGTGTGACAAATAATAGTTTTAAAAAATAAAGCAATTTTGAGCACATGGAAATTGGAGTCAGAGCTTGTGATTTTTTTTATAAAAAGTCACCAGCCCTGGGCCAGTGTCTGAAAAATGTTTCTATGGGCACTGATACCCAACTACAACTGACTTTGGCATCCCTAGACATCAATCACAGTTCAACCAACTAAAGCTTATGTAAACGAAACTTGCAAACGCATCCACTTGCTTGTGTCAGAATTTGATTCCATCTGGAAATGTGTGTGTGTGATTCACATTTTTAATGTAGCTTTAACATTTTTGTTATATCGCTATGATGTCTGCAGTGTGGCAGTTTATAGTGATGTCAAGCAATAGGACATCATGCCACAGATATATAACATCATGTCCCACCCAGTCACATTATCCTGACACCAGGCCGACCAGTCCTAACACTAACCTCTAAATGCTGAGCGCCAAGTGAGGCAGCTGCTATTACCATTTATATAAGTCTTTAGTTTCACCCAGCTTGGGTTCAAACCCACTACCTCCAGCATCCGAGGCAGATACCCTAACCACTTAGGTTACCGGAGCGGTCTCCATCAGAAAACAGACTTCAGAGTAGGCATAGTCAGACTAACAAGTATACTTTAATCTATGGAAAAGTTACAATATAGGCTGCCAAGTGTGAGAGATATTCTTGAAAATCTGGCATCTAGTTACTCTGTCAGTCAGCCAGGGAACATGCTACTCAACACTGTTTATTTGTAAGAAAGACCCATACAACATCAATATCAGGGTGGACGCCTTACATTGTATAATTGGGATTAAGTGTACAAAATTCCCACTACTTAAAACCTAAATTTTTGCTGCCATTTTCTGACAGGTGAGAAACCTTATCATTCCTAGCACCACAGACACTCATATTTGTTGCTCACAATTTACCGGCAAATTATATATAATAACCCATATGTTATTTGAGTGTAGGATAAAATCCCCACAAAGAAATGAAGGATAGGATATAATCCCCTCCGCCAGAAGAAGTGTTTTAAAACTTTTTAAACTGTCAGAAATTTACTAGCCTATTTTGAGATGGGATAGAAGAAAAAACGAAATTGGAAATATGAATATTTAATTTAATTATGGAATTTCATGTTTATACAATAATGTTATGGCTCAGATTTTATGTACTTCACAAAATAATAGTCAAACAAGTAAACTCGATTCCTAGTCCATCTCTGTGCTAGGAATGCTCTATTTCCAACAGATATGGTGCACTTTAAAATGCAAGTGTTATAAAACAGCTTAAGCATTTAATGCAATGGACTAAAAGTGTGTAACGATGCTTATAAAAGTGAGGTGCAAAAGACGTGCATGCAATAAGTCCTGATATAATTAGGCATCTTAATCTGTTATTGTTATGATCTAACATCTAACACGCACACAAAATTACATTTATCGACCAAAAGGAGACCCATACTAAGCTTCAGAATCAAATGGTCCATGGCGACACACAAAGATGTATATTTGTGTTGGCTTAAAAAAAAACTAAAAGGGGATAAACGTATACTGGGGGAGGGAATTATGTCCTACCTTTTATTTTTAGGAGGTGGGAGGTGGATGTTGTCCTGGGGTATTTTATCTGTACCCGATATTCTTTATAGGTAAATTGCCCTAAGCAACGATACAAGACCCATCCCCACCCACCCCCATAGTGGTGTGGCATTTTGCATATCTACAGCACCTAAATTGCATGTAGATCATATTTAAAAAAAACAATCTTTAATCTAGGCATACAGCATGCACTCTGTCTACGAATTATGCAAGTCATTTAGAGCTTTTTTAGCCCAGTTTGCAACTGGAGTTATTGACGGAATATTGCAGTACAATCAACACTGTTGTCAACAGTCACATAGTCAGTCAAATTGCACGCTCAACCAACCTCTTCCATACTTTGGAATATTCCTCCTACTGGCTACACTGCTACATCCCTGTTACGTCTACAAATCCCTGCATTACATTTACAGTAATTACAATGCACTTTCCGTAATGTAACTGCAAACCCGCGATTATTTTTGAGAATATCGAGACGTCTTGTCCGGAAGCTGACTAGGTCTATATAGAAGCATGCGCATCACGCTCGAAGGTATCACTTCGGAGGTTAAACCCAGAAATTGGCAAAATATCTAGCCAATATGTGGGGCTATGCTATTCATTATCTATGCTTACGGTTCGATACGTAAGAACGATGATGATCAAAAATGACCTTAAAATCTATTCTAGTGATATAAACATACACGCTATCAACAAAGATATACGTAGTATACATGATGTCGCCAAAAGGTTGCACCGTGAATATATATAAAAAAAATTAAAATGTAAAGATCTACTTATCCTTTTAAATAAAGTTGACTTAAAAATAAGTTTTAACCTTATTACTATGTCATTTATATATATCAAGTGGCTAATACACTTTCATGTTTACAGAAACAGTAGAAAATCTTGTTTGACGTTTGGGCGACACTAAATATATCCTTTAGGAGACCGCGGTCGGCTAAATGTTGCTCGTATGTCGACCAAAGGTTGCATTTTTGCTTA
>JAECUM010011581.1:0-30426 GCA_016617855.1 Megalonaias nervosa | reverse complement strand
ATTCTATTTACTAAAGAATAAAACCGTCGTGTGATATTAATAATTTCGTCCAGTGCCGGATTTAGACATAGCGAGGCCCTAAGCTATGGGAAGCTGTAGAGGCCCTATTTGGTATAAAATAAATCTGCGAGGCCCCTTCGGACTGTGCGTTCAGACTGTGAGGCCCTAAGCTGTAGATTGTTTAGCTTATGCCTAAATCCGGCTCTGATTTCGTCACAACAAAATTCACAAGTGATACATAGAACATGGCATCTGTGGATTGCATACGTTATATCTATTTATGTATGGGGGGGGGGTGTTCTGAGAAATTAAAATGGACAGACATAATGTAATAATCGGGAGTACTCTGCGAAAAATCGGGAGATGTTACGAGATAGGGAGGTCGGTCTGGAAATAACCCCAAATTCGGGTGGTTTTTCGCCCGGCTCGAGAGTTGACAGGTATGAACTGTCCGGGCTTGTGGATTTTCAGTCAGGGTTTGTGAGTTTATTTAAGTCACCAGCCCGGGGCCTGTGCCTATAAAAATGTTCTTTAAGCATTGAGCAGTACAGTACATAATACCAGACATGTGTATATTATCAGATTTGTCAATACGCTAACTGTGGCCTGCATGTAAAATACACTGTAATTGAATCATAAGAAGGAAGCTTCTTAATGTTTAAATTAATTACTTATGATTTCTGCTTTGCAGATTTATTGGGGGAGGGGGTTGGTTGAAAAACTAATGCTTTAAGTTACGACCGATTAAAACCGTTCTCAATGCCTTTTACACCTCTCCGGTAATGGATGTTTCACACACAAGTCGGTCCCCGTTTTAGCTCTTCGCCCAGAATTCATCATTATCTCTAAGTGTTTCAGTGTTGGATGTATATTTTTAAGATATTAGTCCTTAGGTGGTGTGTGTTGGGGGTACGTAATGAATATGTGATTTACATATAATACAACCGAACCTCATCCCTCTTAAATCAGTTTATTGCATTGTGGTAAATTTTTAGCTTTTTACATTGGGCACCATCACTTAATCCTTATCATATTTTTGCACAGCACACAATGTATAAGTATTCATTTTAAAATTACACTGTTTTTAAAATTCCAAAATATGAAATACGAGCACCTTCTTACTGTTGTACTTTTCTGCTTTCAAGTCTTGCCTATCTTGTGCTGAAAAATGGAGTTAAACCCTACAACAACAACAACAACAACTTTCAGGTCTTAAACACATTGTTAACACACAATTTAACAAATATAGCTATGAGCATATCTCTGAAGCAGAGTCAACTTTTGAATGTGCAACCCAAATCTTGTCTCCTCCTGTCCGTCTCGCGCGCCTGTTTCTGTTTGTATTCGAGGACTGGCTAGTATAGCGTCACGGCACCACGTGATCTGTCGTCTTATCAAAACTCAATTTACGGAATCATGGTATCTTCTGCGCAAGATGTTCGCTACCCGCCTACTGTATTTAATTTATAAACATCACAGTCGAATTAAATTGTAGAGAATTACATACATAAAATTAAAAGTTTTATTTCTGGCCTCCTTTAGACTAAGGCACAACGATATCAGAAGACGCTATTTTATTAGGAAGTGCAGAAAAGTTAGCTGCCTCGTAAAAATCGATCGGTGAAATCTGGTTCTATTTCTCATGATTAAATAGGCACTACTGCCAACAAAACTGGCGAACGTTCTATTTGGCTGATGATATCAGTACCCAGAGAAAGCATGGGCACCTTCCTGCTGCGGGCAAGCCGGATAAGTGACTCTTATATACACATCCTATGATGTAATTTAACGGATAAAGCCAGGTCGTGGGTCGGATGCTGCCCGCGGGCCATAAAGCTTAGGAATTGTACATGTACCAAGTGCATCTTATATAGCCACTTCATGTCCCACCTTTCTTGTTTTCAGAAAAACTGTTAATGCGTTAAACACTATTTACTAGTTAACGTATCTGTTTTCATTAGGTTTTGGGGGGAGAAGCTATACAATTATGCTGCTCGGTATTGTTTTCATGCCATCTTTCATTTAAGTTTGGAAATTTAAGTCCGTATGCACGGTAATCTAATGCCAGGTGTTAACTGTTTCTTATGTTGTAAATTAGATTTTACTCATTCTTGGGATTCAAAATAATTGATGATTTCATTGGAGGGTGGATGAAATGTTTTTGTACAGGTAAATTTTTATGTAATACTTAAACGTAACATCATTTACTGAAAAATATTACATTTTTCAATGTGGCCTCATTATACAAGCGAGGAGTCAGGAGTCAGTTCTCATTCTGCAATTCCGATGACAGTCCTTGTTTGTTCTTTTATTTTCTTTTGTTATGGCGGAGGAGGGGAAAGAGTTTACTGAAACTAAATTACAGACTGAAAATGTAACAATAGGTTTGTCAAGGATTAGTATAATACGTATATTCTGAAAATTCAACGATGATTTTGTACCTGTAAATCCATTACAAAACCTTGACCTACGGAATCCGAGTTTTTTTTTTTTGTTTTTTTGTTGTTTTTTTAAAAACCTTTGAATATATGTATTTCCAAGTTTGCCATCAACAACTTTTTAAGTTAATTGAATGGTTCAGTTTATAACAGAATTTGTCTTGGTTTTATTCCCATTATCTCTAACAATGGTACATATAAATCACTCAGATGCGACGGAAGAAAAGAAAAATTGTTACCTACCTACTGCCCTTGAATATTTACTTACATGCCACAGATCTCTTTCAAAATATATACAGGTGTAGCTCCATTTTCTGTCTCGAACGTTAATGTGAATTCAACATTTGACCGTTTTAGAATTTCCCTTTCAATACTGGTATGGAGGTCAGCAAAGGAACCTTTGTTAAGCATTTCGTTCATTTTTAACACTCCAACCAGGCCACAAAAATTATATCATTGTCTCTGTTCAAAAGTACGAGTATTTACAACATGGAGACTTGCCCGTTACGGTCAGAAATAAACAATTCTGGAAATACATAGTTCTGGCACAAATAGGACGTAAAATCGTATGATGACATGTAAACCCAGCTGACGGACAGCTAGAAAACAAAACTACACCGTGTGCCACTAACCTGACTGACTGATCTTACATTATAGACGTGTTCGGCCACGTCTAACCCCTAACCTTGCATTAGTACAGTTTAAATTGATCGGAGGGCAAAAAGGCCACACCTCCACAAGTTCTGGACGATGTATGGCTGTATCAAATCACACCTTCGGACTCTAATTACCTGGACACTTGGACTACTAGGTCACTTTACTGTGTGCTTCGTCGGGTTCTAAAAATGGTGTATGATGTTACGTAATCGACCTGTATAACTAACACTGCGTATCAAACATCTTGGCAGATCCAAACTGAAACTATTTTAAAACTGATTCAGCTCTTATGAAAAAAACAGAGGAAAGAAGAGGAAAAAAGCGAAAGCTTTTTTTTTTTGAAGATTATATACATACCGATTAGACAACCTTGACTCGATTTGATTTATTAAGCTAGTCCAAACATAAACACTGATCTATGTAAACTGGTACATAATGAGTTGTCTTTAACAAACTTGAAAATGAAAACCACGCAATCGGATGCATACAAAATAACGTAAATATTATACAAAGAATTCTTACGTTTCATGGTTGTGTGGTCTGCCTAGGGTTTGATAAATGAATACGTGCAGTCAGCAGTCACTCAGTCGGAGCCGATTTCATTCGTTCTACATTAGGTAGGTGGACTCAAAATAGAACAACTATATATATATATATATATATATATATATATATATATATATAATACTGGCAATAACAACAAAAACACAACATTTTATAACATATAAGCTTATAATTTATAGTTAACACCCTCTATCAAGTTATTTGGAATAAACGCCTTTATTAAAGATGAAGCTTGCATCAAAAGACTACAATAGGTGGATTTATCATGAAGTAGTCAACGACTATTTGTTGTCTTCCTTACACGGAATGCCACATTCGATGCACTGAATGATGGTTTTCTTTCGCCATATGCACCAGACTTGTGAAATAAAATCCGATTCAACATACTTAAATAATCAACGAACTAAATTAAATCTTTTAATAACATGTTCAATTGCATCATGTGAACACAATACTATGACCAAATGACTTTCACGGGGAGAAAAAAGTTAAAGATGCATGGGCATACGAATTAAAGCAGAAATTAACCTAATAAACAGAATCGTGTCCTTCAATTTCTTGCCATTATCAAGTTTCACATTTGCGAAAAAAAACAAAAAGAATCTGGAGGGCATACTAGCAAACATGTGCGTGGGTCAAGGCCCATTTGAATTTCTATTCTCATTTTTGTAAAAATATTTTTAACGTAGGTTCAGCACAATGAAAGCCAAAAATTTGGTACAAGGAATAGTGTAAAAGACAGTCAGTACTGTCATCCTGGTATGTGACC
Organism: Megalonaias nervosa; assembly: GCA_016617855.1. Lineage (NCBI taxonomy): Eukaryota > Metazoa > Mollusca > Bivalvia > Unionida > Unionidae > Megalonaias > Megalonaias nervosa. The sequence goes on along the minus strand of JAECUM010011581.1, from coordinate 25,998 downwards.
TGGAGCTGATGGTGAACAATGACTCTCCAAAGTATCTAATTACTTAACACAACCAATATTTCACTCAGTTGTAGTTATTATTCACCACGGAGCCAATATCTGATGCGAATGGAAATGAGTGGTTTCGATTTCAATTCGAAAACCTGCTGAAAAACAATCTCGTGCATGAATAGATAAAAGTAATCTGATTTCAAAATGAAAATCAACTACCTTAGCTTGGTTACGTGCTATATGGCACTGCAACACAAGCAGGTTATTTAGTACTGAAGCAAATGGAGTTAAGCGTGATGCCCAAAGCCAAACCACAATACCGACACAGGTAGCTTGAAGGATTTAAATGCACACCTTATCGGTCAGGAGTTCGGCAAGCTAGCCACTGCCCTATCCCAGCTCCCACCGAAAATGAAAAAGAAACTTTGGTAAAATTAGTTAAATAATAATATTTGATCAAAATAGTTTATTTATTTGTTTATATGGTTAAAGATACTGTAGGATAACCCAGTATGTCGCCTTGTCTTCATATTTTGTAAAATTCTTTAAAAGGTATTAAAAAAAAATATTTAAAAATATCCCTATAACGGATGACAGTAAAAAATTTCTTAAATTATATGGTCAAAATTCACAACATACACGGCATTCTTTGGGATAGTCCCAAGATTTGACTGGTGGTACTTCATCACAAATCACCACAAATCTTGTAGTGAAAACACCATGCCAGTAAGACCATCTATCTAGGAAAACAATAACAAGATTTTCAAAATGGTGGTCATACTCGAAGTTGGATCATCACCAAATTTAATTTGTTGAACCAAACAGATATCAAGATGTTCTCTTGTGAAAATGCTGTGTTGTTGTATTGGGTAAAACGCCATTTCTCAGCGCAAGATAGACTGTACATGGTGGCCAATATAACTGGTGGAGGAAGAACCCTGCAAAACCCCGGCAAGAACCGCCGACCCACGGAAGCTAACGGTAGCTTTCTCACATACCCACAATGGCCGATCCAGAGACTTGAACCCACGCCGACTGAGGTGAGATGGCAGTGATCGGTAAAGGCAAGCACTTTCGACTACTCAACCACCAGGGGCCCCAAAAATGCTAAATTGATATAATTTTTCACTGAAGAGTTTGAAAATAAGATTTTCACGATGGTAACCATGGTGGTTATACAAGATGTGAAATCAGCACTATTTTCATATCTGGTCAAACTTGATATCATTGGAAATCTTTTCATGAAATCCTTTATCAACATGATTATCCATCTAGAACATGTTGCAATAACAAGATTTTCATGATGGTCATTGTGGCGGCCATATTTTGCAGGTCTGATCAGCACCTGGCTGAGTGGTTTAAAGCACTTCATTTTACTGATCACTGCCATCTCACCTCGAGTTCGACTTTCGGGACCGGCCAATATGGACATGTAAGAAAGCTTACAAAGAGCTTCCTGTGGTTCATATCGGGATTTCCCCTGGGTCTTCCTCCATCCCATGTATAGCCTATCATGCGCTGAAAAATGGGGGAAAACCCAAACAAACCAACCATTTTAATTTAGCACCAACTAAAGATCATACATAGTCTTTCGGTGAAAATCCCAATGTCGATTTGACTTTTGTGCATTAATGAACTTATCTGACAGCCTGATGATGTAATCTAGTGTTCCAAGTTTGATCAAAATCAGAAAAGATTGCGACTTTCAGATTGGTAAGAACAATCAGATCCAAGATCATCTCATTAATAAGCATAGATCTCATAAAAATTCAATTTAAACTGAAATATATATATATATATATATATTATATATTACATATTCGATAATGTTTTAAACTGTTCAATCACATACACAAACAGTACTGAGAAAGCTAACCTGAAGCTTTCGTCCTCGTACCAAGGACTCCATCAGCAGACTGATTTAATCTCTACTGACTGTTAACATCATGGTGAGCGATGTTATCAGTTGTCCCAGATAATACTACACAGTAAAGTTTTCAACAAAGTATATTTAGCATAAATACTGTGTATTTTTGTGGGGTGGGGTGGTTGGGGTGTCTTAACTTAAAATGTAACCTAACAACAAGTCAATTAGTATTTTGTTGTCAATGTTTTCTCTTCAAGGAAAATGATAGTCCCCATCTATTGATAAACATCAACAAATAAACAAATTTCCTGCCACGCACAACAATATGTTTGCTCTCCTAATAATAATAATATACATTTACTCACTATCATGATGAATTTAGTATCAACATTTCCGCTTCCAACCACTGCGGACCCAAAATGACCCAAACTGGGCAAGCAGGGTGTTGAAACCACGCCATCACGGCGCAGCTTACTTTATGACTTGTCCATGATTCTAAAATCAGTGACAATGATTAAAACTTGGCCTAGACAACTTGGACAACTAAGCATTTGTCTGTGTTGACATTAGCGTTAAATCCTCTTAAAGTACTAACTTCAATCAATAAATTCCAAGTACATGCAACTACACCTTCCTACTCCTGCTATTGTTTTCTCTCTCTCTCTCTCTCTCTCTCTCTCTCTCTCTCTCTCTGTGACACACCCACCCACACACTTCTTACACTATCACAATCACGACATTGATGCTTTAATGAGCAACAAAACAGTGGAATGTACAAGTTTTTCCTGCTACAACTGATCCGGTCTCAGACACGACCTAGTTCCAAATAAATACTACACTCAACTACACTGACAGGAAAATCCAGCCAAGACACATTACAGGAATCATACAAGCTTTCTTTAGCATCAACGAAGCCAAATGACGTACGATCGCTATTCTCACGAAAATGGAAGGAAACGACCATCTGAAATTTACGTATGTCATTAGAAGTTGCTGAAGTAAAATCACTTATCAGGTACACTGGTTTTATTTAATCCTATTTGGGGATGGTATTTAAGAGGGGATAAAGACAGGTCTTTTTTTCTGTTTTGCGCAAGTGAACAACCTAATACCACGGCACGTTTTCAGTCAGTGATATTACACTGAAACGTAACACTACGGCACATTTTCAGTCAATGATAAAACACTGAGACCCAAAACGAAATGTGCTGCATCATGTCTCACCCAGAATAAGGACAAGAATAACAACCCATCGAGGCATCAATGCTGCATGAAATGTAATAATGAAACCTGGATATGGCCACATTTTATTTATCACATTTTTTTAAAAGTAAGAATACAAAAATGGTTGATGAATCTTGGAATTCTGGGGTAAACTATGAATATTAAAATCCACCCTTGTGTAAGATCAACACTGATAATGACTGTACACTGGTCAAAGGTTGGCTTACACACTGATATAAATCACAGACTATATTTCCATCTCCTAGGTTTCAAAACAATCGGATAGTTCAAACGATAAAACTATCCCTCTTGATGATTAACTTTCGCCATCAAAAACATGGATGGGCTTCATATCACAAACATTTTCATTCATATTCTTATCTTGGAAGCTTTATTTTCTTGTCATGGAAACATGCAAAGAAAGTTTTACAGTGACACCTGATAAAGGTGACTAAAGCTGGCAGACAATTGTTGTCAGTGAATTCTGCATTATTGTTTTCATTTCCAGTACTGACAAACCCAATCTCCAGGAAACATGCATTTTACTAGTCAGCTCTGTTTAATTTGTGTTGCTGGTTTTAGATGTGTCAAGGTACCCTTGGAGCCTTATTTCGGACCATGTCTTGTCAGATTCCTTTATATATAATGGTTTCCAAACTCTGTGTGTGTGTGTGTGTGTGCACAAAAAAAACCCAAACAATCTGACAGACTAAATTAAATTAAAGTACAACTGCAAAATATGATGCAGTATTAATAATGAAATTTCATTTACTACTGATGAATTTTCAACAATTCTAACATAGCTGCAAATTTGAAATATTAACATATTTGCTTTAAAAACGAACCTTTTACCATTAAAATGAAATTAGTCGATCGAAAGGATGGATCCTCTACTTGGCAAAAAGAACTTCTATGAATTCAAGACAGGACCATTTTCTTCTTTGTAATTGCTGGGTGTTGAAAACCATCTCTGATGCTCTGCAGCGTTAACAAATTGCCAAATTGGTTGCTCTTGTGGTCATATTCGATGCAAGATTGGGACTTTTTCCATTTAGGACCAAGTAGAGATTATTAGAAGTCCTGTAGTGAAAACCCGACGTCAATATGACCATTCATTCAAGGGGGAGTAGTGACAGCAAAGTTTTCAAAGACCGTCGTAAAAGTAAACATATGGAATGTCCACATTGGCATAATTTCATATAGGATCAACTACCGTATATCCTAGCTTAAAAGTCGACATTTTTTTAAAACTGAAAATTCGTTTCATGCAATATAGGGGTCGTTTTATCAGCGCAATAAAAAAAAAAAAAAAAAAAAAAATCTTTTTAAAGGATAATGTTCGAAACTGGATGTTTGCAGTAGATAAAAATATTGTCATTAAAATATTTTTCAATTTTCGTAAATGCATATATGGTAAGTATTTTGTTTATCCATTTGATGAACATATTCATTACACAATACGTGTATCTACAGTTATATAGATTTTAATAATTTGAAATAACTACGGGTAAATTAAATACTATCCAAGGCAAGGTTAAGCTGCAACAATGTTGTTTACGTGGGTGCTTACTAACAAGTTATATTGCTTCCATTTTCATGCAAGCCAAACGTATATTGCATTTTCCTTTCCCAACAGTTGGATTTATTTCCCAAGTGATATCTCCCGAGTTTTCTGCTTGAGAACATGGAACGATAACTTCGTATTTAATGACAGCATTATGTTTTCAAGTCGACAATCCTTCTGATCGAGCCACGTATTTAATGTTTAGCGCCAAGTAGAGTTCTACAACATTCTGTGCATGTTTGACCATAATCCCTTAACTTGTAAAGGCAACACCCTCTTTGTTTACACTCGTGACAATTCTTTGATCGTGTTGCAAGTCTGATACGCGCCAAGTAATAGCGGGTGGTTATTTGAACTCTGTGATCTTGCCGCACAACTGTCACATGTTCAGTTGCCACCTTCAATCGATTTCACTGACCGTATGATCAGGGTTACTTGCAGAGCCCAAGTTACAATAAACTTACTATGATGACTACACAACCAAGATTTACAATCACTAGATGACGATGGAAGATTTCAGAAACGTATCAGACATCGAGGGTCAATTAATGGACTTTGTACCAGAAGACAGTGACATTTATTGGATACTGTGTATCACAAAAAGTGGACTTCACTACTGTTTATTAGTAACACATGTGAAATCACGTGGAATTAACATATTATGAAATATTGTGAATCGAATCATTCTAAAATTATTTTCATACCGGTGTGTGGACTAAAACAGAACTCATCTAAAATTTAAATGGATTTAAAATGTCTAGTATTATGGGTTTTAATTTGATTTTACTACATCACGATGGACAAATTGTAAACTGTCAATTTATTTGTGTGTGCGCGTGTGTGTGGACCGCTCCGTGGCCTAGTGGATAGAGCGTCCGCCTCGGATGCGGGAGGTAGTGGGTTCGAACCCCGGCCGAGTCATAGCAAAGACTTATTATAACGACACTAGCAGCTGCCTCGCTTGGCGCTCAGCATTAAAAAGTTAGTGCTTGGACTGGTCGGCCTGGTGTCAGGATAATGTGACTGGGTGGGACATCATTCTACGTGTCTGCGGCATGATGTCCCAGTGCTAGACATCACTATAAACTGTCACACTGCAGACATCACAAAGATACGAATGGGAAATTGTTAAAGGTACGTTTAAAATCCAGATCAGACATCGCTCAATTTATTTGTGACATTCCACTCAATAAAAATTGTATCTTACACTCACTTAATATGTATTTTTCCCCATCTATACATTTTCCTTGTCTATATTTGCAAAGTGCAACGCAGACCCACTCACCACAAGTCAATCCTCCAGAGAGATCTGACGTGCAAAATACTTACATTTACTCTTACATCTACAGGAGGGCAAAGTGAAATTGGATCTTTATAGCCATAAAACGGGGGGGGGGGGGGCGCGTTTTATAATCGACCATATATATGGTAGGTACTGTTGAAAAACCCCAAGTTGACAAAGGCATCTACTTCGGAGAAGTCGCGATAATAATTTCAGGATGGCCATATTGGTGGATGTATTGAGGATCAGATTGCACCACTTTCATTAGGACTAACTTGACACGATAAGAAGTCTTCTGCTGAAAGCCCTTGGTCAAAGTGACTTTCCATGTAAGAGGATAACAAGATTTTCAAGATGGTCATCATGGTGATCATACTGGATGTATGATCAGCACCATTCGATTCAGGGCCAACAAGACATTACAAGTAATCTTTGGGTGAAAACCCCATCCTGATACCCCTTTACGTGTTGAAGGCATAACAATAACAATATATTCAAGCTGGCTGCTATGGTGGCCATATTGGACATCAGACGTATATCCATTTATGACAAACTAGACATCATAGGAAGTCTTTTAGTGAAAACTCCATGTTGAAATAAGCATTCATTCTGGATAAGTAGCGACAAAACCATTTTCAATATGACCATAGATGTCCTGCAGCAACATTGTCGTTTAGGACCAACTAGACCATGGGATGTATGTAAGCACAGGAGTCTGCAGTTTTATCAATAAAGCACGACGAAATTTCTGACAACATGAAATCACCTTATCGGTATTATAATTTAACACAAGGAATGCAAGCGTGACCACAACCCTCCGCTCGATTTGACTTTTCTCACGCGTCTTTTATCGCTTCAGAATCGCAAGAAGACTGAAAAACTACACATATCCACTCAAAAAACAGTAACGTACCAACGCATAACTCTCGGACGACCATCGCATGAATCCAATCCGGCGAATTAACCTTTATTTTCACCATTACGGTCACAAACCCTGTAAAACAGAACTCATTGCAGGAAGTAGCCCATTTCTACCAGTTTCTACCCTGCAGTGAATATGCATTAGGGTCTAATAATCGTTCCGAACACGGCGCAGAATCTGTTTTCTTTTAATACTAGGGAAATTTAATAATGCGGACTCCGTGAATTAGTTGAATTTGCTCAGAAAAATGAATGCATCATGAAAATGTTATTTACAGTATTATATTACTACTATTTTCAAAAGTTGTAAAAAAAAAATGCTCTCACTCTGCACATACATGAATGCATATATACAGTTGCTGATAGCGTTCAGACTGTCCTCGCATTGTATACACATTAATCCTGATAATTTTAGTATTTTGTGTCACCTGCATCATCTCTCTCTCTCTCTCTCGTGTGTGTGTTTGTGTGTGTGTGTGTGTGTGCCACTGTGACCCAGTTGTTACAGAGTCTGATAAATAATGCACGGGTTCCAGAAATCAAGGCCACCCTCATCCAGTTTGTGTGCGTTCCATTGGGAAAGCACTTATCTATCATTTTCAAAGATAAACTAATGTCGTAGTCCATTTATCTGTTTAAGTTTGCACATTTTTCAATCTTCCGAGTCCAGCATCCGTCTAGGCTTTAATATTTGAAATGTGATGACGTCATCAACCGTTATTTGTACTATCCGAACTTTAACTACATATTTCTGTTCTGTAAATTTATACAAAAATTATCAAATGATACAATCTGAAATAAAAAACAAGTTAAACATTTTATGTTGTAAAATTAGTTTCATGACGTTATTTAGCCCGTGGCAGAAATGGGCTACTTCCTGCAATGAGTTCTGTTTTACAGGGTTTGTGACCGTAATGGTGAAAATAAAGGTTAATTCGCCGGATTGGATTCAAGCGATGGTCGTCCGAGAGTTATGCGTTGGTACGTTACTGTTTTTTGAATGGATATGTGTAGTTTTTCAGTCTTCTTGCGATTCTGAAGCGATAAAAGACGCGTGAGAAAAGTCGAATCGAGCGGAGGGTTGTGGTCACGCTTGTATTCCTTGTGATAAATTACAATACCGATAAGGTGATTTCATGTTGTCAGAAATTTCGTCGTGCTTTATTGATAAAACTGCAGACTCCTGTGATGTAAGGTTTGAACGCAATTCTCTAAGTACTTGCGGAGTAGCAACAACAAACTTCTGTTACTGACGGATAGCCGACAGACGACAGATATCCAACAAATCAATTCACTCATCTACTAAATAAACATCCTGCCACCTAATTCAGATCCCTGTCACTCAAAGGTATCTTCGTTAGACAAAACCTGAATATCAAATTAAAGCAAATGTAACACCAGGTTTGTCATAGATTCATTACTGAATATTTCAAAATTTGATTTTATATATTTTAATCCATTATAAAACCTCGAACTACAGTAACTTTTATCTTTTTAAACACCTCAAAATCTGCATTTCAAAGTTTGCTATATACAAGTTTGTTTCTTTCAACGCAAGTATTTTTTATTTAATGAAAAAGGTTATAAGAAAGTTTTCTTGGTTTTATTCCCATTATCTCACTGCCATCAAAAGATACATGTAAATCACTATTAGAAAAAAAGTCAAGAAACTAAAATTGTTACCTACCTACCGTCCCTAAATCTTTACTTACATGCCACAGATTTCCTTCAGAGTATATATAGGTGTAACTCCTCCTTCTGTCTCGAATTTTATTGTCAACTGAACATCAGGCTGTTTCAATATTTTATTTTTAACGCTGGTCTGGAGGTCAGCAAATGACCCTTTGTCCAGAATATTGTTCATTTTTACACTCCAACCAGGCCTCAACAATTCTTTCATTGTCTCTGTTCATCTGTACGAGTATTTACAAAATGGGGGCTTGTCCGTTATGGTCAGAAATATGCAAATCTGGAAAATACATGCACGAATTGGGACGTAAAAAACGTCACAACCCAGCTGACGAACAGCTAAACACAGCTGTACCGTGTGCCACTAACCTTACAATAGTACAGTTCACATTGATCAGCTGATTCATAGGACACACCTCCATCAGTTTTGGACCTACAGGAGGGCTGTATCAAATCACACCTCCTGACACTAATCACTTTAGCCTTTGGAACACTCGGTCAATTTATTTGGTTTCGTCATGCCATAACAATAGCGTATACTGTTATGTTGGCCAACAACTTAATTAGCACTGCGTATCAAGCATCTAGGCAGATTGTAGTTAAAATTATTTTAAAACTGACTTAGCTCATGATAACTGTCACACTTTTGCTCATTGTATTATCAAACAGGCCTGAAAGAAACAGTACTGTAACCTAATATAAATTCAAATTCCATAACTTTTCTTATATTTGTGACCTTAATTTCATCTTTACTGAAACGTATTCAAGGAGAATTTCCAAGAAACACAAAAATATTTTAATAATTTTTTTTTTTTAAAATCCAATTCCTTGACTTTTCCTACAATTTTCTTTCAATTTTTTTTTTATTGAATTGTATTCATGGAAAATTTCCTAAACAATTCAAAATTTGTGATAATTAAGTTTTTTGTACGGAGACAGACAATGAGGTGGCTCTAACAAACCTGAAAGCTACATAAAATCGTGAGCAATTAAACTGTAAATGTTAAACAACGTATCCCAAAAGAGAATGAAGTCGTTTCGTCGTAGTGTGGTCTGTCTGGGATTGGAAAAGTGCCCAAGAGCATTCCTCTTAGTAAGTCACTGAGTAAGAGTAGCATTCCACATTTTAGTGAGTTCTCTTATATGCATGTCGACTTGTAAAGCACAACAATCATAAAACTTCATATACATCAAAAGAATGCTGCCCCCCCCCCCCATTTTTTTTCTTCTATGTAACACTTTATAAAATAGAAACTTGTAATTCATACAAAATACCCTCAAAAAAAGTTATTAACATTAAACAGTTTTACGGAACATGTAAAATTATGATGTCTGCATCGAAACTAATCAGCAACTGTTGTCTCCTTTACAAGGAATGCAAGCCACATTCGATGTGGTCTTGTACAACCTGATGCAACAGAATTGTGAAATAAAATATCACGAGAACAATACTCGGATCAAAACGATTTTATGGGGAGAAAAAGTTCAAAGATGGATTGTGATGTGAGGCAAGGCAGAAGCGAACTCAATAACTTTTTGTTTCATTCAGTTATATTCAACGTCTTCGTTATATTGGTGTACGTTATGAGTGAATGAATGCCGCAGATAGTATCGGAAAATTAGATCGGAGTCATCGACGGGTCAGATTGTGATCAGCGAGAGTTAGTTACCTTGTGTTAATTGGTGAGTGTACACATTAGTTTACCCCAGATTCAAGTGCCTGTATTTCTTTGCCCCATATTGGTGAAAGTACTAACTTTAGCAATTCACAATGTATGATATCTAAGTGACAAAGTACATTGTAATTGACAGAACACTATTTTGAGGTTGAGCTTAGGGTCTGTAAGAGACACTTTGATCAAACAGTCGAAGGACTGCCACACCTGAACAGGTGTCAGTTGCACAGTATGATCAAAGGGACTAAGACGGCACTGAACAAATATCAAATTCATGGCACACTAGACTCTGAAAAAAAGAAAAGCAACAATAGTTCTGCAGATGGTTTACTGGTGAAACATGCTAAAGGATTAAGATCGTCTTTATCTGATAGGCAACTCTATCAAAACATTGTGACCCGAGAAAACAACGCAAGTCTGCCTTTACAAGCAAAGGGTGTTAAGTCAGATTATATTGTTAATATCTCACTTATAAGACGACCCGTACTCTGCATTACTATTTTTTTTTTTTTTGTTTTTGGTAAAAGAAGTCGACTTATAAGAGAGTATAGACGGTATATATAATTTTTATATTACTTTCAAATCCTCTAAAAACTACTAAATTCAATCAATAAACTCCAGGTAGATTAACTACACTTCCTTACTCCTTTCTATACTATAATGAAATTTTCTGCTATAACTGATCTGGTCTCAACACAACCTAGTTCGAAATAAATACTACTCAAGTACACTGAAAGAATAACCCAACCAACACACATTAAAGGGATCAGACATGCTTTATCTAGTAACAACGAAGTTAAAAAATATTCACGTTATGATTGCTTTTCTGATATAAAAATGGAGAAAAAACAACCCTCTGAAATATTCATATGCAATCAAAAGTTGCTGTAATAAAGGTACTTATCTGATACACTGACTTTATTTAATCCTTTTACAGGATTGCCTGCTCTATGATCACCTATTGTACAAGTGGCAATTGTCTTGCAAGACAGTCAACTTTCTAAGATTTGAAATAACCACTTTAAGGAAATGCTCAGGGCAATATCAGTAAGCTTTGAGAAATACTGCACCTGTCATGTTTGGCAGGTAATTATGTGAAATTATGCAGCAACTATCATATTATTTGCAGGTAATTACATGAAGTTACTCAAAATTCTGAACTATGCTTAGACTTGTGAGCAAAGTAGAATACAAGCCAGTCACTGAGGAACAGACAAGTTGAAAATATATATTGTGTGCAGTGTTATTTATATCGCTCTGAATTTTTAAACAAACTTTTATTATGCCAAGAGAGCATGTATTTTTTTTTCTCTTTTGTGCAACTGGAGAACCTAACACCATCGCATGTTTTCAGGCAATGCACAAATGATGCAGCACTTTTGTTTTGGGTCTGGCCCAGGATATGGACAAGAATAACATGCAAGGGAATCAATGAGTGTAATAATAAAGAATTTATGCATTTTATCATTGTTTCATTGTTGTGTGTGTGTGTGTGTGTGTGTGTGCTAGCCATACTTCCCTTTCACAGGAATGCACTCCAAATAATCTTATAGTTCAAAAAATAAAACTGCCCCCTCTTGAAGATTTATTGACTTTTGTCATCAGGAATGGATAGGCTTGATATGAAAAACATTCATATCATAATACCGTCTTACAAGTTTTATTTCCTTGGAATGGAAACATGCCAACAAGTTTACACCAATACCTGATAAAGGAAACATATGTTGGTAAACGTTTATTATCAGAATTCTCCTCTATTTTTTTTTCATTTTCAGCACTGACAAACCCAATCTATAGGACACATACATGTTACTAGTCGGCTCCGTTTACTTTTGTGGCACGTCCATGTGTCCGGGTACACTTGGGGCCCTGATGTGGAATGTCTAGTCAGATTCTTTTATATACAATGATTTGCAAAGTGTGTGTGTGTGCCAAAAGTAATTTGACAGACCAAAGAATATTAAAGTAAAAAAAAAAATACAAAACCAAGTGTATATAAGATACAATATTAAGAACAAAATTTCTTTTATTGCTGATAAATTGGCAACAATTTTAAGATGCATGCAAATTGAACTTATTTATCTAAAAAGCAAACATTCTACATTTAGAATGACAAGAATACCTCCAAGTAACAGATGCTCTACTTAGCAAAACAAATTTCAAGGAATTTAAGAAGACCATTTCTTCCCTTTAAATGCAGTGTCGAAACCATCTCTGATGTTCTTCACCAATAAGGGACACTCGACAGATATAACTTTCTGAGAGAGTGACAGCTGTAAGAAGTTTTAATTTGCAACAATGGAGAGAATGTTGGCATGCCTCTATGTTACTTTCATGTACTGTGGCTGAAATTTCTTTGGATCTTGTACTTGTGGAAATCGTACATGATCTAAGCACACAGCTAACCAAAATGACTGCTCCCATATACCAGAAAAATCAGAGTTCGTCTAAAAGTACACTATCTTTAGCAGTTATTACAATAGTGAAAATGAACTACACAATACCAGCTTCTGAAAGTGCAATAAATTAATTACCAAATATGTAAAATGCAAATGAAGTTATCAACTCTTCCTTTTATAATTTACCTCTGAAGTCCAGGAAATGGAAATAACCAAGAGGAGCAAACAGGTTGGGTTTTTTTACAGGCACTCGTCTGAACTAAGACCAAGCTGTATACTCTATAAGCCATAACACGTTAATCAATCATACACCAAAATAAAGGGAATTAAAGGTTCTTTTAACAATATGTAAGATATACAAGGTCTTTTTCAAACAGCCAGTACAACCAGTGAGGTAAATGGGAAATACTTTTTCTTCAAAAAGCTAATCCATTGCAAAATATGTAGAGCACCACCAATATTTTCAAATTAGCTGCTGTGGTGGACATACTGGATATCAAATTAGCACCCTTTTAATTTAGGACCAAGCAGACATAATCAGAAATCTTTTGGTGAAAACTGCATCAGTATGACTCTCCATTCAGGGTGAGTAGTGTCAGCAAGACATTCAAGACAGCCATCATGGCAGCCATACTGGATGTACAATTAAAACCATTTTCAGTCATCACATGAAGTTTATTGTTAAAATCCCATATAGCCATCCTGATGGGAGGAATCAAGATAATAATTTCAAGATGAACACCTTGGTGCACATATTGAAGGTCATTTTGCACCATTTTCATTTAGGACTAACTAAACATAAGAAGTCCTCTGATGTAGACCAATGTCATAATGACTCTCCAATTACGAGAAGTAGTGAAAAGATTTTTAAAGATGGGATGTTAGATATACAATACAATAAGAAATCTTCAGATGAAAACCTGGTTACAATGGTGGCCAAAATGGATATCAGATGCACAATTTTTTAAATTATGACCAACACTGTTGACATTGCTAGTCATCTAGGAGAAGTAGCACTAACATGATTTTCAAGATAGCCATTATGATGGCCATATTGCAGCTCAGACTGCTACCATTTTCATTTATAACCAACCAGTCATCATAGGAAGTCTTCAGTGAAAACATGGTGATCCATTCATTCATGAGAAGCAATGATAACAGGAATTTCATGATAGCCTTTTTGGAAGCCATACTGGATAACTGCTGCACCACTGTCATTTCAGAATCAACTAGATTTCAAAAGTCTCTCAGAAAAAAACACCTTGTTTATATGACCACCTGTTCAAAAGGAGTAGTAATAAACAAGATTATCAAATAGCCACTATGGCAGCCATATTAGATTTGAAAGCATTACCATTTTAATTTATGATCAACTAGACATCAAAAGAAGTCTTAAAGTGAAAATCTCATGTCAATATGACTTCTTCAACAGAGGAGTAGTGATAACATGATTTTCAAGGTGGCTTCTGTAGTGGTCGTATTATATCTCAGAACAGCACCATTTTCATACAGAAGCAAGCAGACATAAAAAAAAGTTGCTGTGGTGGACATATTAGATATCATATATGCACCCTTATTTCAGAACCAAGTAGATATCAAAACAAGTCTTTTAGTGAAAACCCCAAGCTGATCATCCATTTAGGATAAGATTTTCATGATGGCTGCTGGTGGCCATATTGGATGTCCAAACAATACCATTTTAATTTGTGAACAACTATATCAAGAGGTGAATGTCATGGTGTGTAAAGCTTCATGTCAATTTTCCAAGTAGGTTAAGAAAAGCAGAAATTAAAATTTTACGCTAATGGGGAGATGATAGATGACAGACAGCTCCATAAGCTCATGTAGTCGATAGGTAATGACACAAAGTAACAAATATTCCTAAAGTCAATGCTGGGACCCACTTTAACACTTGGATGCTACCTATAATCCTATAAATGAGACAACTTCAAAACACTTGGTTCTACAACCAACCCTCTATCACTGGCTGCCCTTCCTGAACATGGAGACACTTGACCAAAATCTATAGCTCATTTTGCTCCCAAGAACTTTTCTATTCGTCATGTCATCATTCAGTTTTCTGTATAAGACCAAACAGAAACTGTAGGCACAAAATTGAATGATATTTCCCTGTAAAAGTTATGCTCTTATAGAGCTTGCCATTACACACAATGATATGCAGTCAGAACAGAGGCAAAATCAATTCTGTAATTACCATCCACTTAAATCAACTCCTGAAATTATCTTCCACTGAACAATTACCTAAATGTCTGCAAAAATTCACGCTTTGGTTTCCTTCAGAATTTTCATTCACAACCTTACCAATATCCTTGTGCCTGTGAAAATCTGATTGGCTCAAAACTTACTACTTAAACAAAATATACTGCAAAACAATATTTCAGTTTAAAAAAATTTAAATAATAATCCTAACAAATTTTCTGTATTTTATTGTTCAAAATTTAAGTATGTAATGTCAGTAAATAAGATTATGGTCCTGACTGGGTTCTCTCTGTTCTGATTTTTCCCCCCTTTTTTCTTTGGCAAATGGATGTGAAATACACAAAAATGCAGAGGAAATCTTCAATCCAGTAGCAAGCCTGACAAAATATTAAATTGCCAATTGCAGTAAGAAAATTTAATGTTGTAGCACATGCACTCAAACTGGCACACATGCACACAGTGACACATGTGCACTTTAGAGTTTTAAAGTGGCATGTTGAGTCAAGCAGATCAAGACCTTATTTGTTTAGATGTTTAACTTCTGGATCAATACACAAAACTGAAACTTGATTGTAATGATAAAAGGAACTAAAACACTGTTTAACAGAAATTTAAACAGTGTGTATAATAAAGATACATATTGTTTATTTTTTCGCTATTAAGCTTTATAATATTTGGTCAAAAATTGGTTTTTCACATGGTTTTCATCGCCTCTACTTTTCAATCTGTGTATCCTTCCTATATCCATATATGTCAGCTTACCTAATTACAGGTGATTTATGTGAATACATGTCATCCCACTATATCACAATTATAATTGATGAAATTTGTGTCAAGACTATTCCGTCCTGGGAACAGACTTTAAATTGTTCCTATAGAGCGTTGCATGGTTTGTCAATGGTTGCTACTTAGCCATCAGTTTCACACAACAACTGTATGATCAGTCATAAGGGCTATCTCAAAGTATAAGTAACCTATTATGTATATTTAAGAAAAGATGTGTTCATATATAAAATAATTTAATAAGTTTTTCTTGTCATTATGATTTAAAGCAATCTGCTTGGCTAGGCCTTTTGAATGTTTGGGTTCATACCTGTATGGACCCAATTTATTTAAAGCCAAACCCGCCTGCACTACTTTTCAGTACATAGTACTCAGTGAGGACTATATTCAGAATATTGGATAACTTGGACTCGGACTTCTTACACAAGATATTTAGTTATGAACTACATACTAGACCTTTTTCAAATAAATGAGATATTTTTGCTAATGCTGCAAGTAAAATACACTTTAAATCAATAAAACATCATCCACTTACATATCTTGATGTGAAAGATATAACGGTACCATTAGAAATATATCAGTGTGTGAATGTATTAATGTATGATATGAAATATGTTTACTGTTACAATATGTAAATTTGAGTGTATCAGTGTGATTTGGATTTTTAACGTAGCTTTAACAATTTTTCCGTCATATCACTAAGATGTCTGCAGTGTGGCAGTTTATAGTGATGTCTAGCACTGGAGAATCATGCTGCAGACATGTAGCATGATGTCCCACCCAGTCACATCATCCTGACACCAGGCAGACCAGTCCTAACAGTAACCTCTTAATGCTGAGCGCCAAGCGAGGCAGCTGTTAGTACCATTTTTGTAAGTCTTTGGTATGACTCAACTGAAGATCGAACCCACAACCTCCTGCATCCAAGGCAGACGCTCTAACCACTAGGCCACAAATTTGAAATTTGTTTGGAGAATGGAATAAAACAAAATAAAAGGAAAAGAAAAGAGAAATATATTGTGTGGCCACAGGTGGGTTCGAACCTACAACATTCATGTTAGGAGCACAACACTTCAAACAAATGAGCCATGCAAAGATATGACATACGAGTTATTAGATAATGCATAAACAGCTTAACAGTCTACTTATGCAAGATCTTAATCATGAACCAAATCAATGACCTTTTTCTTTTCCCACATAAATGAGATATCTTTTCTAATGCTACAAATGAAATATACTTTAAATGAATAAATAAACACTGTTTGTTTAACTATCTTGATGTAAAGACATGACAGTACAGTGCGAAATGGCATTTTGCACGGTGATTTGCATACAGTCCAAAACATTGATGAAAAATGAAGAACTAAAATTGTGTTTTGCCTGAAAACAACAAAACAGTCTTTATGGACAATGATTTTTGTTGTACAAGTATGAATTTTAATTTTTTAACTGAAGTGGAGGCCTCATCTTCAACTGAAAAGTCGCTGTGGTTTCCAAAAACAATGCTTTTCTCTGATTGCCTGTAGATATCATATATATATGAATCTTCACTGTTCTGTTATCATTGTGCCTTATGAATGAAATTCAAAATATGATTAAATAAAAGAATGTTATTAAAATATGAGTTTATTTAACTATTTATACTGTTGAATTTAATTAAAGGGTTGACGGTTTATTTTTTTAAATTCAACAAAGTACGTACCAAAAATATGCTCTGCAAATTTTCTATAATCCACCTGTCCTTAATTATAAACGAATATGCTAGTATCAATTTTAAATTTGATTATTCACTTCAGTACTACCCAGAACTATGGACACAATTACCTGTAATAATGACAAATGTTTGAATTTTTTGAATCAAGAAGAAATATGTTATGATATTTACATACCACTGCCTTTATTCCAAATGTCCCCATTCTTAGACTAAGTTAGGAACACTTCAATGTATACATATGACCACTTTTTACTGTAAAGTTGACAGCCTAAAGATTACAGACATATGAACAAGCAGACAGGCGACAATTCATTGCATCTACTGCAGGTCAGACAACAATTCATTTGGCTACACCTACCTTCCCAGAACTTCCTTGGGATCATATTTAGCGTAGAACTCCTTCGCTTGATCATGGCTGGGTAGATCGGAATCCACTTCATCTTTAGCCATTTTGAGGTCTGGTTTATATCAGTGATTGGTATTGATTTTCCACAGATCTGATTGCTGATGATGGGTATGAACAAAATTGGCAGTTCTAAAAAATGGTCTTCATATATGAAGATTGGATGCAGACGACAATTCAGGCTCCCTCATTTCCTCCTCAGCTGAATCAGAAAAACAGAAATGCATACATAAAAAGTTATATCTGAGAAAGTACTTTCTTCAAAACAGAACACTGTTGCATAAAAACCTTGCACAATGAATCCAAAGTGCTAATACCACTGGAGTCTGACGTTTTATCAATAAAGCACGACGAAATTTCTGACAACATGAAATTTACGTTATCGGTATTCATTAATTGATAATACCGATAACGTAATTTCATGTTGTCAGAAATTTCGTCGTGCTTTATTGATAAAACGTCAGACTCCTGTGCTAATACTTACCATGTACAGCATAAAGCTGATTTTGTTATCTGCACCTGTCCGACTACCAGTTTCTTCTTCACAGTGGAAAATCTAAATGTATTTACATCAGATGTTCTGTCTGTCCTTACCAACCGCCCAGGCCAGCCCACTCGGTTGACTGCGATTTGTCCTTCGGAAAGGAATTTACCTCCCTCTGCCTTACCATGATAATAAACCAGGTTTATGTGTTAAAGTGTACCGCGAAACACCAATGTCCTAGCAAGTTAAAAACTTCAATAAACTTTAAAACAGTAGTATAAGAAAAACTATTCGAGTTTCTAACATTAATCACTAAATGACCTATTCTCTTTGTATCGTGACCGACATAAACGGAATTCACCTCTAACCTTTCCAGCTAAAAGTACCGGTGAACTAAGACAACACACATTCTTAACCAACCGAAACATTTTATCACCACATATTTGGAACAGATGATGATCGTTTCAATCACTAGCTCTGTTCTTCTCATATACATCCTAAGTTATTCGATATGAGATTATAATGAACACGTCCTCGCTCAGGTTAGCAACAAAACAGTTAAAATGCACGGAATAGGTTAGTCTCAACTGGAAGACCTCAAATAATGCTGCACAGTAACAATCATTCAAGTTAAACACAACTGTCTGTTTATATATATATATATATATATATATATATATATATATATATATATATATATAGTCTGATGCAACATGCCTTTGATAGTCACAACCGCATTATAGCAATGACCAGTCCAGGCAAACGGATCGTAAGTCTACTTAAAAATGTATCGTACAACTGACTATAATGACTATAATTGCATGGCTGGACTACACAATTTAGAAAACAATTAATGAACTTACAACGCTAAAACAAATACATGTTTACGCTGAGTGAGTAAACCTAACTACAGTGTGAGTACGCATCAGTCCGTGAAAAAGACCACTGTACGTATTCACTGCTGAAACTTCTAGTGAAAGAATACAGCAAAGAACTATTACCAAAACAATTTTGTGTGACCTAATATTATTCAAAAATGCCAATAATGGAGCAATTTTTCAACATCACCATGACAGAAATCGAGAAGGCACAACAGCTGTAGCCCAACGCCATTCGGTGGACTCGACGGAATGACCTCTCGGATATACCCTCAAAGAAAAGACCTACAACGGAGGAACTATTAGCATCCATGGATGCAAGAAGTCTAATAGACCAAATAGGAACCCTAAACTCCAGTTTTGAATTAAGAACGTTGATTATCGCCTATCGGCATATACGACCCTTTAATTTGTACGCGTTTGCGCACTCATTATTTGTGTGTAATAACCGCTTATTATTAACGCCGCCCACACAAACCACGGCTAGAAAGGTCGCCAACAGGACCAACATCCGTCCAGCTTTAGGTAGCGACGGGAGCCTCAAGGATTCCGACTCCACCAATCCCAGGGCCCGACTCATTGTCTTCCTCCATCCATCCGTCCGTCCGCCTAACGGACTACTGTACCCGAAGGAAGAAACGACAATCCTACCATACGGATCAATGATTAAAGGAAAAACATTAATGATACCTGAACCAGCACCGATAACGAGAAAGATAAAACCAAAATTGAAGAAATCAGGATCTCCGAGCTTCCCATAGAAATCCCAACTGAAGCAACAACTGAAACGTTGCGACAAAAATTTGAAACTTAAGTACATGGATAGTGAATGGAACGCACAGGTACAAACATGGATATGCTTCATCGAAATCGATATAGAAGCAAAACAAAATAGACTTTTTTTCCCATGCACGGCTCTCTTGTGATACTTTTGTATAAAGGGTGCGTTTTTCATACAGTCAGGAAACCAGAAAACACAGCAAAGGGAAACATAACGTGAGGGAAATACCAAAGCAGGACAGACTATTACAGATTGTGAGGAAATATCAGATGACCCACGAACAACTAACTAATATTAATATAACAAGCAAATATGAGCGAGAACGCAGAGAAAGAATGTCATATACTCACCATAAAATAGACTAAATAAGATTAATAACAAATGACGAATTCATAAGGATTTTATCTTTAACGCCAGTAAGAATTCAAAATAAACAAAATACAACAAAAATAAATATAAGAAAACAATTTAACATTAGACGAAACTAATTAGATCTCGGGGCGGAGGCCACACAACTCATGAAACTGGTAATGGGGAGAAAGGAAAGGCAAGCTGACCAGCAGTAAATGCCTGATGGAAGGAGCGAATGGACCTGGAAACTCCAAGCCAAAACAAAAATTGATAGCTTAGGAAAACAAAACTAGAAGATCCTCAATCAAAATTTTATTATATAATTTAAAGAATAAGTCATATATGCTGGGATGGACATGGGGCTGACCACATATAACATCTTTTATGCGGTAAAAAAATAAATAACATTATCCAGTGCTGCGTTTTGAGCGCTGCATCGCAATATTTTTGTCCCGTATCCCTCATATCTTGATACTGTGGGCCCCCTTTTCAGTCAGAAAAAAAAAATCGAAAAATATACCACCACCCACCACCCTTGCAGCTTTTCATTAACAGTCATACAGGTCATGTAAGCATTCATAACCGACACGTTAGTAACGAGTGTCACTCTTTAAAATTTGATTACACATACATTTAAATAACAAGTGTTCACGTTATATGGATTCTCAAATATCCATATTCCTTCTGAAGGTCATTATTTACACGCCCCGCGAAATACATACAGTAAAGTTAAATGTTAAATAACATACAAATTTTTCGACGAGGTCAACCTAAAAGTATAATCCAGACAAACCGGATTGAATGTAGCGCGCTGTCATGTCACAATGACAGTGGCGCGCGTGATGAAAACTAGTCCAATTGAATCCCCAAATCTGTGTTGATACTTATGGACGATTTCAGTCAGGTGTGGGGCTAATCTATCAGCCTAGTTTCGAAAAAAATTCGTACTATCCTGTTATTTGTTAATTTAGGCTCGACGTCCTCTTGATCCAGTTTAGTTCCCGGCAACGAATGTAAAAGTCCATAGCAATCCGTAATTTTCGTCTGAAGGTTTTTTGATGATATTTGAGATGTACAGTATTCAACAATCAGGTTTGAATAGACTTTAGTTAAACTATTTTAGGTTAAACTATTCAAATATTAACTTTTAGAAAAACAGTTAAGATTTTATTTAATTTGAATAAATAGCATAGACTACCATACAGACATGTACTTTGTTTTTAACTGTATATCCACCCATGTCTCTTACTGGCTTATATCAATAGCCATAGTCGCCAATGGTGACAACATCTAAGATAGCAATGGACTTCTATTTGAAATCAAAGTAAATGGCAATGAAAACATTACAGGTTTACGGCATTTGGAACAGTTGCAATGTAAATTGTGTGTGTGTGTCTGTGTGTGATTTGAATTTTTAACGTAACTTAAACAATTTTTCAGTCATATCGCTTTGATGTCTGCAGTGTGGCAGTTTATAGTGATGTCTAGCACTGGAGCATGATGCCGCAGACATGTAGCATCGTGTCCCACCCCGTCACATTATTCTGACACCAGGCCAAAGATTCCTAGCACTAACCTCTTACTGCTGAGCGCCAAGCGAGGCAGCTGTTAGTACCATTTTTATAAGTCTTTGGTATGACTCGGCCGTAGATCGAACCCACGACCTCCCGCTTCCGAGGCGAACGCTTTAACCACTAGGTCACCGGCGCGGTCAATGTAAAGTGTTTAACGGCCGTTTGTGTAACGCATTTTCGAAGTTATGGCGAGGAAGACTTAATTTAATTTTGGGTTGAAATAGTGGCAAAAGATACTAAATTTATGCAAGCTGTCATCTAATTGATGATCTGTTAACAACAACAAACTGTCCTTATTAAGTTAAAAACTTCAATACAGTACACCAAATGATTAAACCAAGTAAAATCAAAACTTTTTAGTTTCTAGCATTAATTAATTAGCATGACTTATTTTCTCCTCATAGTGACCCACATAAACAGAATTTATCAAGTACACGTGAACTACGACAACACACATTCATATCTAACCAAAACACTGTATCACCATATATCTGGAACAGGTGATGATTGTTTCAATAACTAGCTCTGTTCTACTCACCTACATCCCAAGTGATTCGCTCTGAGATTATAACAAACAACGTCCCTGCTCATATTAGTAACAAAACATTTAAAATAAACTGAATAGGTCAGTCTCAACTAGAAGATCTCAAATAATCTTGCAAAGTAACCCCAATTATTCAAGTTTAACAACACAATATATATATATATATATATATATATATATATATATATATATATATATATATATATATATCTTGCCTGATGCAACATGCCTTTGATAGTCACCACCGCATTATAGGAACGGCCCGTACCAGGCAAAACGCTTACTTAAAAATGTACTGTACAACTGTGTAATTTCACAGCTGAACTATAACATTTAGCAAATAATTAATGGAACTTACAAATCAAAAACTGTGTACACTGAGAGTAAAATTCCAGTTCCATGGGAGTACATATAAGTCCGTGAAAACGACTACTGTACATATGCACTGCTGAAGCTTTCTAGTGAAAGAATGCAAGAACAATCCATTATCAAAAGTGATTTGTGTGACCCAACATTTTATTCAAAAATACCATTAGAACAATTTTTCAACACTAACATGACATAAATCGAGGAAGGCAGGCCCAACGCTGTTTGGTGGATTTCTCTGATATACCCGCAAACAATTGGGGGAGACTAATAGCGGCCATGGATGCAAAGCTCAAATGCGAGACCTAAACTAGTCAATCTGATCAAAGTCAGGTTTCCATTGTTCTACGTGAAGATCTGACAGCAACCGCTTAGTGGCCATGTTCTGGTGTCACTGAATTAACTAATGAAAATGCAGCTTCAGAAATCTGAAAGTAAATCAAATCGTTCGGCACATATTGATGCTTTTCAGTCATACTGCTCAGTCTGTTGGCTGATAAAATTAGCACTTATGGTAATAACATGTGTCACCAGAACATGACCCTAGTATTAATATTAGTACCCCTACTCCTACCTCGTGGACGGGATACTAACATGAACCTATGTGTGTCAATGGAACAAGCCGGGTGTGATTCACACCCGGTACTTTTTTAAACCTAATATAAACAATTTTGAACATGTTCCTTGCATATAATGAAATAAATTGAGTAATCCTCTTATTTAATACCGGAATTATTGCAAATCAATGTAGTTGTTGTTGTTGTTATAGGGTTTAACGCCATTTTTCAGCACAAGATAGGCTATACATGGCGGCCAGTATTAATGGTGGAGGAAGAACCCTGGAAAACCCCGGGAAGAACCACCGACCCACGAGAAGCTACTGGCAGGTTTTCTCACGTACCCACGTTAGCCGAGCCTGGACTCGAACTCACGCAGACAGAGGTGAGATGGCAGTGATCCGTAACGATCAGCGCTTTAGACCACTCGGCCACTCGGGGCCCCGCAAATCAATGTAGAAATAGTTGTAAAATCTCGTTAACCTTTCTTATCCGATATTTTCGTTTAGATCATCCGCCATATTAGTTCAAATAATGACTACTTCCGTCCATCGCAGGGAAGATACTGGCCAGAATTCTGCTAAATCGACTGGCCGTCCACTTGAAGCAAGGCTTACTACCAGAGAGTCAGTGCGGCTTCAGGCAGGATCGGGGACCGTGGACATGATCTTCGCAGCCAGGCTACTTCAGGAGAAATGCCAAGAGCAGAACGTCAGCCTCTACACCACTTTTGTGGACCTCACAAAGGCTTTTGACACTGTGAGTCGTGAAGGTCTGTGGAGGATCATGGCAAAGTTCGGATGCCCTGAGAAGTTCATCACCATGGCCAGACTGTTCCACGATGGCATGGTCGCCAGAGTATAGGATGATGGAGTGTTCTCCCTGCCCTTTCCAGTGACAAACGGTGTCAGGCAGGGCTGCGTTCTTGCCCCGACCCTGTTCAGCATGATGTTCACAGCGATGCTGACCGACGCTTTCCGTGAGGGTGACATTGGCATCGACATCCGGTTCAGGACTGATGGGAACATCTTCAACCTGAGAAGACTGCAGGCTAAGACCAAAGTCCAGGAAGACAATATCCGCGACTTCCTCTTTGCTGACGACTGCGCTTTGAATGCTGGTACTCAATCTGACATGCAAGAAAGTATGGATCGGTTCTCCAAAGCCTGCACAGACTTCGGACTCACAATAAAAGTAAGAAGAAGACCGAAATCATGTACCAGCCTGCACCCTCAGTCCCCTACACTGAACCCAGCATTACCGTCGATGGCCAGAAGCTCGCTGTTGCTGACAAGTTCATCTACCTTGGCAGCACCTTGTCATGCACAGTCTCCATCGATGAAGAGGTCACTCTCAGGATTGCTCGTGCAAGTGCAGCCTTCGGCAGACTTCACAATACTGTGTGGAACAGAAGAGGAATCAGCCTGCAAACCAAGCTCAAGGTGTACCGCGCAATAGTACTGCCCTCCCTCTTGTACGCCAGTGATACATGGACACAGAAGTCCTCCAGAGAGCAGAGATGACAAGCGTCTATGCCATGCTTAGAAAGTCACAACTCCGCTGGGCTCGCCATGTCTGCCGTATGCCTGATGAGCGCCTCCCAAAGAGATTGTTCTATGGGGAACTCGCTGAAGGCAAGCGTTCCCGAGGAGGCCAAAAGAAACGGTTCAAGGACACGCTCAAAGCCTCCATGAAGTCCTGTGGCATTGACCCAGACAGCTGGGAGCAGCTTGCCGAAGACCGCGCTGCCTGGCGTCACCAGATCAGCTCAGGCGCAGCTGCATTTGAAGAGCACCGGATCAACGAGGCCAAGCAGAAACGTCAGCAGAGGAAGAGCAGAGCCAGCGCCGACCTTCAGTCCATCCAGCCCCGGCAATTCCCTGTCCTCATTGCCCTAGATTCTTCAGAGCGCAGATTGGCCTCACCAGCCATCTGCGCACTCACAGACCAGCCCAGATCTGAAGTCATGGTCGTCTTCGAGACCGAAGGACGAACATCATCACTTCCGTTCTCAGCCTTGTTTGTTTGTGTGCCATATAAGGACATTGAGGTCTTATTTGCAAATGTAAACAGATGGTAGTAAAACTATGGCGCGGTTTGAGTTAGAAATTCTGCGCGTTAAAAGTAAATATGGTTTATCGGTGACTTTGAAATTCCACCAAGAAGCCATTATTCTCCACTTGATTGATCAAAAAGATGTATTTGTCCTGCTACCTACTGGATCTGGAAAGTCAATGACTTTGCCTTTTCTAACAAAAACTGGTTTCCACTATTAATGCAATTCAACAATTAATAACACAGCGTAGAATATCCAAATATGGTAAGACAAGCCTTATTTAGAAGAGGGGTCACGGCGAGAGTCTTGCGTTGTCTGTCATGGCGGACATGGTGAGGTTAGTGTAACCATGCCAATTTATTTTATCGTGAAAGGGCTTAATAAATTTATAATAAGCCAAACTTCTTTCACAACATGATTATACTTATGTAGTAGATTTCTACACTATTTGTTTTTGTGACTCTAGTGATGATTTTCTTTGCTCCATTACATGATATGGGATCAGTTCGTAGCCTCAACCACAACAAATCAAGTTGAGGCTACGACATCATAGCTAAACATGACCCTTAAACGGTCGCTGTCAGATCTCCAAGCAGGCCAGTGGGGATTGATTTTAATCAGACTGAAACTAGTTTGTCTGCTTTGAATTAACGTCGCCAATCGGCATGTGCGAC